>CM061919.1:35678680-35815203 GCA_031002005.1 Vandiemenella viatica
TCGACCCTCGATGCTGTGGCGCCTGAGTACGCCAAGAATGCTAATTTATCGTGTGGACCATTATCGTGGTTATTAGGCCTGCGTTTCATTTCCCGGAATGCCAACTGTATCTGATGTTCATTGTACCCGTTCTTGTACGTAGATATTTTTACTCACTAGGAAGGCTGTCTTTATCACATATTGCCCGCGCTCTGTGGACAAGAGTAGTTAGTACTGTCTTGCAATGTGCCGGTAGATGATGACTGTGCGCGTTTAGGTACAGTTCCGTATGTGTTGGTTTTCTATACACCATGTATTCTAAAGTTCCATCGGCTTTCTTTATAATAAGAATGTCCAAAAAGGGCAGGCAGCCTTCCTTTTCAACCTCCATCGTGAACTGGAAGTGAAGGAGTTGTTGTTGCTTTTGTAGTTGTTGGTGTTTTATGGCGCGTCGACATCTAGGTAATTAGCGCCCTAGTTTAAACACGGAATGACAATGTGGAGTAAAAATTGGTGCCGTCTGCATGGCCGAATGTAGAGGGGTCAGCCACACAGACAGCATAGTAAAATACTAAAGCACTGACTAAAATGCTGCCCACATTGCCGACTGTAGAGAGGTCGGCCATGCAGACAGCAGATTTAAGTAAACCACTAAAACAGTGACTGTAAAAAGGCCATAAATTAACAAACTAATAACACTGGCGGGTTGGCTGTAAAAGGGCAACCAGCTTAAACAAACAATTAAAAGACGATCTGGATGGCTGTAAAGGGGCCACCCAGATGTAAAATGTCGAACTTAATAGGTAAAAATAATTAAAACCGAACAAGTCAGTACATGGATTGGTGGTTGTAGACAGACCACCAAACCATTCTAAAAACTAGGCCAATATCCCCAAAATTTTTGGGTTAAGACCGGCCAGATTACAAAATTTAAAACTTTCGCCACATTTTCATTGTTTAAAATACGGGACAGATCGTTGGCTGGGCCAACGTCTGCCCTTAAATTTAAAAACAACACACAATCAGTTAAAATGTGGCGTACCGTCAAAGGCACACCACAAGCATCACATTCCGGTGGGTCCTCCCGCCGGAGAAGAAAGCTGTGTGTCAGAGGACAGGCGAGTAAGGAGAACTTCATCCCGCCTCGCCCGCTGGAAGGAGCTTCTCCACGGCTGAACGGTCGGTTTGACCTGCCGGAGCTTATTATGCTCGACTTCCAGCCACTGCCTCTGCCTAACATCAAAAATAAATTTCTTCGCCGCCGAGGCAAGGTCTGACTTTGGGACCGGAGCAAAGTCGATTCTGACCTTGTCACAGGCAAACTTGGCAGTTCCATCAGCTGCCTCGTTCCCCCTGATTCCCACATGGCCCGGTACCCAACAGAATAAATCCTCCTTTCCAGATGATTGCAGGGAAATGAGAGCGTCCTGGACTATACGGTCTGTTGGGTACATGTTTCCTAATGCCTGAATACAGCTGAGGGAATCACAGCATATGATGCATTTCATATAACGACTTACCTTCATATGCTGGAGCGACTTTAGTATGGCGTAGCACTCGGCAGTGTACACTTCTAAAATAGTCCTTGTACGGTAGCTAAACGCTTTAGTTGTTCTTCGACGCAGCTGTCGCGTGCCTTATTTACACGGTAGTATTCACCATATGGTGTGTAACTCTCTTACTAAGATTGTAATTTCTTCTTGTAATCTTGCTGTTGTAATGACGAGAATTACTTATTTATTTTTTCGCAGGAACTTTTCTCAGTTCCTAAATACTAATCTAATCGTCTCTCTAGTTCTTCAGCATGGAGAGAGGATTAACTGATGATTATCGCAAATAGAGTAGGTTATGTAATATGCAGAATCCAATGTTCCTACTAACACAATGTCAGATATCAATCAACCTTCCCACCAACAGCATTATGCTGAATAGTCCGGATAGGGATTTTTAGAACATGACTCATTTTTCTACATCCACTCCTGGCGGAGAGTTTCTGGAGTGTTCAAATCAATTTCAGCCTAATGAACAAACACCCTGTACCTTCCACAGATGAACTCCTTGTCCTATTGATGGCGGAGATAAGACATCTCAAAGACAATCAAACCTTAGTTTCTTTGGCATTAAAAGATTTCAAAGATAGTTTCACTGCACAGATAAAGGACCAAACTTCAAAAATAGTCGAAATGCACAGATTTTCGAATTAAAAAAACACCTTTGAGGAACAATTAAATAATAAACTTTCATTCCAGTCTCAAGTTATCATACAAGGAATTAATAATAAATTAAATTCCTTTGACAAAAAATTAATGGAGACAGTTGGAATAAGGTTATTGAAAAAAGGTAGACCCTTTCAATAACATCACCAGATATTATCATTACTGAGCAACCAACTTCATTGCAACTATCTGATGTTCACACTAAGTTTGAAGGACCATTAGGAGATAGTAAACCAATGCAAATTACAGTTGATACTAAGGACTCTATTTTTCCATTACCAGTTAGTACATGTACAACCACATCATCATCCAATACTAGCTACATACCAGAAAATGATTCTTCTGAATCATCCAACAATGATCTTGTTGACTTATTCCAGGAGATTGCCAATGAATGTAACGATTATAATTTTTCTGGAGGAATGGGACCCAGTTTTGACCGCTATGCCTTCTAATGACAGGATAGTGGATATTGGGGAAATACAAATACCAAACACCACACCTCTACTTTCTAACATAGGAATGACAACAGTAAAACTTACTGATGAAGGATCTGAGGTGAATGCAGTTAAATGTAAATTACAACCACGAGATGTGAAACAGATGCAGGCCAAATTGGTACAGCAGAAACTGTATAGTAAAAGAGAAGCATTGTATAAAGAACCACGAAATGACTTCCTGAGAAGGAAAAAAGTGAGAAAGAAAACTGATTTTCTACTAACACATTACTTGAAGAGGAAAAAAGTAAAGTTTAAAACACAAAGTAATATTAGACCTATAGTGTATGATGTTGATCAGTTAGTTTTAGTACAGACAAACTTTAAATCCTCTGCTATTGACAAAAAAAAATCATTTTTTGTATGAAAGATCATATGAAATTTTTAATAGGACTAATTTCAACTTATGAGGGCTCTAACTGCAAAAGTAACACTCTCCACTTTTTAAAATTTTAGGAAAATAGCAAAAAACTGCTACCTGCATTAAAAATAAAGTAACCTTGGTAACAATTATATGTTCTTACAGTTGGCATTCCATCGAATTAGATTTACAACATTTTTTGTATATAAAAGCACTCCAAAATAGTGAAAAATGCCTTTAAACTCTGGAGAATGTGACTTTTGTATTCTCAAACTGGATAATGTTAGTTTTGCAATAATCCGATATGGAGATTGTTACTTTTGACACCAAACATTGTAGGCTTTCGAAGACAAGAAAATAGTAATAAATTAATATGCTTTGGCATAGTTAATGGGGATTTATAAGGTATTAAAACTCATAAAATGAATAAATCATAGAACCAAAGTTTTATTGCCAACATACAGTATTTAAGTATAAAATGGTTTGGGGTAAAACTTAGTTACATGATGATACTAACAAAGTTTTCTAGTCTCTACATAAAAAAGGGACTGTATTCATTAGGGCCTATCCTAAATTTGGTAACAAGGCATCTCTTCGGCTCGTTGGCAACCTTCCTCATCGTCACCAATTACTTCGACTTCACGTCTAAAAAAACTCCAGGGTTTCATTCTGTCGCCAGTCATTTCCATAATGTTTTAGTAGAAGAGTATTGACATCGGCCTTTTTTTGTTCCTTTGTAACACTGTTACATTTAACAATAGTCACTGGTCTTACGTTGTTAAGGCTTCTCCCTCTTTTTATAATACTTCTTGCTGCTTGTTCAGGATTTGCTTTTATGCGGTAGGTACATTCTCCTTGAACCAAAACCGTTTCATTGTTACCATTACTCTCCTTGGTAAAATAGACTCGCTTACAAGACTGGATACCAAAATGCCATGTACTTGTCTTGTGTATGTGTTGCTCCACCTCAGATTTCCAATCAAGGTTCACAGTATCAATGCGAAGTTTTTTCACTGTAGCAAAATTTCCTATGATGTCAATGTTCTCCTGTGGGCTTATAATTACTTCACATCGCTTTATCTCCTTCTCGACATTGGCAAACACCCTATCTGGGGGGATGAAACTATGGCCTGTCATTGGGAAAACTAACTGTACCTCCTTGATATTATCAGGTGCATTGACAAACCATGAGCACACCATAGTAATTAATATTGATTTTTTATTTTGACCCCCACACCCGTCGCTAATAAGTCGAACAGTCGTGTAGGGGGTCAGATCAATAGAATTCAAAGTGTCATATAAACAGGATGAAATCTCGTTGGATCCCTTAGAAAACTCATTTTCTGTCCACGTGTAAGCTGTTACATTATCTTTGTTAAGTTTAGATTTTGAATGGCCCTTTACAACACAAAAATTATTTAAATATAGCTGACGGGTATAGTATGAGGACTGATCCGGAAGTTTAGGTAGAGGTTGATTTTTTTGGCAATCGAAAGATAACAGTAGGAGATCTTCACGGTTTTCTTGTAACAAACTGTAAAATGCTTCTGATCGTAGCTTGTGGATCCGTTTCTCAACAAGGAGCATGTTTCGCTCGGCATCACTCTTTGTCGACTTTATTTTTTCTGTCAATTCTAGGCAAGTAGAACATACATCCACTCTAGGTGATCCGAATCCCAAGTTGTATTTTCTATTAAAAATATATCTAAAATAACTTTCTTTCACTTTAAGGTGATCTTCTACATTGATCTGATACATTCGCCAGAGCTTCTTTATATTTAGTTCTGCAGGCAAATATTTCCGGCCACTTCTGTTTGTGCAGTAATGAGTTTCACTGCACTTTAAACTATTAATTAACGTCATAATACTTTCTTTTTTAGCCACAAATCTGTTACCAGTTGTGTCACCACCTCTCCTCTCTATAGGCATTTCATGTTTATAATAAAACCGGTCAGCAACTTTATTAATTCTAAATCTGGAAATATTTAAGGCCTTCAGAAAAGTACCCAAACACACCGGAACCATTTTTCTCTCATGGTTTGTTATGAAATATTTTGCTCTAGCTTGTTTTTTAATATTTTTATTTATTTTTGGGTCTTCTTCGCTTTAATTCGTTCATTGTTATATGCTTTAGGACAAAGTTGTCTTGGTATATTTTATCATGTTCCATATAAAAAGCAGAATGAAATCTTCTTATGTCCTGGGCTGCCAATGATCGGCAAAGTAGGGCGCCTTAGGTGTGGTTACATGAAGTTCTGGCTAAGATATCGTATGTCTGGGACTCAGTGATCAGAGAAGCGCTGGAGATTCGATTAAGTGACAACAGCATTAACAGAGATGGTGGTCTGTTCCTGAGCGAGGCTTGAGAGCCAGTCGTAAAAGACCTAAAACAGCAATGTGTTAGACACAACCTTCCGAGCAGACGCCGTCATGACACGTCGACCAATGGGAGATAAGTCGTTCGTGATTGGTCAGTTCCAGAGCCCCCGTGTAATGCCGCCGGTTAAGCAACGATGAGTGTGGAGAGCACTTGGATGGGTGACCGCATATGCCAACTGTTAAAGCAACGTTATGCGTGGTTTTTACTTGGATGGGTGACCACTCAAGATACTGCCATGGATCTACTAAATGCCATCCAGTTGCTGAGCTACGGGATGCAGCCACGAGATGCAGAGATGCAACCAAACCGGTTTGACCCCGTCTATGGCCGTGTGCACCGCCGACCAATCAAAGAGCAGCGTGAAGCTTCCCTTGACAACAGGCTATAAATAGGAGCCAGGACTGGCTCGGACACACAGACTCAGCGGTGCCTCAACACAGGAGCTTACGCCTATTTCTACAGCCATGGGAAGAAGAAATAGAAAACGTTCAGCATCCGACGAAAAACCAGCGGACGACTGGAAGGCAGAAACCGCGCAGCACTGGAGGAGTACGAGAGGATGAGGCTAAATGGGGAACTGCGGTTCCAGAGAAGCTTGCAACAACAGCCTACTCCGACCTCGCCAGCGCTAGAAACTTCCGAGGCGGAAGTCTCCGAACCGGCGACACCGTCTCCACCAGACGAAGGGGAGGAGGAAGACATGTCGGCAGACTACACTACGGAAGAAGAGGGGACAGTGGCCGCCTTTAGCGACGAAGAATCCGAGAAGGGCCCTGAACAACTTGAAGCTTCCGAGGTGGAAGTCTCCAAGCCGGCGACACCGCCCCCTACAGAGGAAGGGGAGGAAGAAGACATGTCGGCCGATCACTCGACGGAAGAAGAGGGGACAATGGCCGCCTCCAGCGATGAAGAAGAGACCGACATTGAGAAGGGCACTGTCCTCCCTCTCACTGTCAATTATGAGGGAAACTGGGCGACCATAACGGAGCAAATTCGTTGTCAGACGTTGCTGCCCGTTATGTGTTGGCCATCAAGAGTCGGGGTGCGCATCTGCGCAACTTGCCCCAGCGACCTTGCGGCGATAGAGAAATTTTTGGGAAGCCAAAATATGTCATTTCAAGAAGACGACCTCCGCCGCCGCAAGAAGCAACACGTCATCTGAGGGCTCCCTGTAGAAACAGAGGAGACTGTAGTGGCAGCCGAGCTCGCTAGCCACGGTGTGGAGGCGAGCCGCGACCACCAAATGAGGACAGGTACAGAGGAAAAGATTCCTCTGTACTCTTTCATGACTTCAGAGGACACAACAGTCTGAGAACAGTCAAGATTCTGGCGGGGAAACCCGTCAGAATCGAGAAGAAGAAGCAGCCACCACCTGAGTACATCCAGTGTTTTAACTGCCAGGGGTTCCAACACCGCTCCTGGCAGTGCAACAATGCAACCCGCTGCCTAAGATGTGGAGGACCTCACAGACTCTCTGGATGCCCGCAGCCGCGAGAACAAACCTGGTGCTGCAACTGTGAGTCGCCTGGGCACATAGCGTCGTACGGCGGGTGTCCGGCCCGCCTGGCACTTCCCGCAATTAACAAGACGATGACGCATCCGATTCCCGCAACGAAGAGGACCTACAACCGACCGCCGCCGCCACCGGATGGAGGGTGAGCGCGCTTCAAGGTCTGCAGCAGCGAGCGATGCTGATTCGACGAATCAGCAGAGAGCGATGAGCTTTACTTGGAGGGTCTTCGCGATCGCGACAAGTTCGCTTTTCGCGTTGACTTGAAGAATCTAGCTGAACGCCCACAACCAAGTCTCTTCAGAGAACTGCAGCGGAAGTACAACATCACGTCCTGGTCGCTCTGGGTCGTTCATGCCGGCCTGAAGTACGGATGGTCCTTACCAGCAAGGACTGACGACTTCTATGGAGTATTGATCATCTCTGGGGACTGCAATGAGGAAGTCAGCGTCATCCATGACGATGCTGAGGCCAAAGGACTAAAGCGCCCGGCGGCCCTAGCATCAATGCCGCTGGTCTTCGACAAGGACTTCTGCGCGAAAAAGTTTTTCCGCAAGCTAAACGGGAAACTAAAGCGGCAGCGCAGAAGACAGCAAACGACAGCGACGGAGGACTGGCAGATTGTTGGAAGCAAGATTCCCGCCGCCTCAGAGGGGCTGCCGGCTCCGGAGAAGGAGGCACCTGGCCTCCAAGCTGCTGAGCCTCCCACGCCAACCAGCCCCGCCAGGGAAGACGAGGAGGTACTTCGCGAAACCCCAACGTCGCCCACGCCATCCCAGAAGGAAGGGGAGGCACTACCAGCCACTGAGGAGGGACCAGTCCAGCCATTGGTGGTGCCATATGACGGGAACTGTGGCAGCCTGTATGTTCAGCTTCTGCTGGCTACAGAGTTGCCGCTGTTCTGTTGGCCGGCTGAAGGAGGCATCTCCATCCTAGCCTCTTGCCCCTCGGACATGACGAGAGCCGCCGCCATGTTGAGCGACATGGGCGTCAGCTGCACCGTGGAGCAGCCCAGCCTGCCGAACCAACCGGTCCCTGCGCCTGCAGCTGTTGAGGCACAGCCGAGAGCGAGGGTTAAGAGGGCCAACAAGAAGAAGCCCTCTCCTCCCGAGCTCCGTCAATGCTTCAACTGCCAGCTCCATGGGCACGAGGCGAGGGACTGCCAAAACCAGCGCAGATGCACCAGATGTGGGGCTGATCAACGTGCGACTGAATGTACCACAGCCAGAGAGGAGGCAGTTTGCTGTAACTGCGGACTTAACCATGCAGCCTGCTTCTCTGGCTGTGAAATGAAGAAGCAGCTTAGGGCGAAACATCGCTCCAAAGCTGCCACGGCGCCGAGGAGTGCCAAGCAGGAGACACGCTCCAGCAAGCCGCCCCACACCGCCAGACCAGCGACTACGCGCGGGCTCCATACGCGGCCCGCACCGCGTCGCCAAGACCAGCCCACGACGGCTCCTGGGTCCAGTCGGCAGCCACCACGCCACCGAGAAGGTCGACCTGCCGACCACTGCCACTGCCGTACCGGACCCAGCGACCAGCTCACGGTGGTGGTTACGTTGCTCACGCAGCTGATCACCGCCCTTATGCCACTCAAGACAACCGTAACAACTGAAGATTTGGACAAAAAGACAGTACAAAAAAAAGCAATCCAGACAGCAGTCGTAGGGTGTTCCCTGGTACTGCATCAAACAAAATGGCGTAAGCCATACCGATGACGCTGTGCTGTGCTGTGCGCCGGCCGGCTTCAGTCGGCCGGCAGACTCCAAGGCGAGAGGGTCGCGCAGGCCGCCCACGCCTGCTGCGCCTCCCGCCGCAGACACGTCTGCTGCTGCGTTGCGCCAGCTGGCGCAAGCAGTAACAGACGCCATAAACAAGATCCCCGAAATGGTCGCGGTAGCAACTGCGCAAGCAGTCAGTCACTGCCGCCGCAATGCAACCACCACCCGACGGAGCTCGGGAAAACGTCAAAAACTATAAACCGAGAAGAACATCACATCCTCAACCAGCAACTGAAGGGGAAAATGTCGCAAATTGAGCGACAGGCACCCCTCCTCTAGTTCAGCCAACGCCTTCGGCGTTGGCAGTAAACTGCACCCTCTGCTGCTGCTCTGCTGCTCGCGAGTCAGTCGGTCCAGCGAGTAAGCATTCGCACAGTGAGGAGCCATGGCTCATCGTGCAACGCACTTTACGGAATTAACACCTAAATATGTACAAACCGGTTCGCTTGATCGGGAAAACACTATTGGCATGAACTCGGATGAAATCATAAAGTCGTTGAGTACTCCCGAAGCAAAGAGGAAAATAGCTCTCTTAATTAGCAACGCTATTCGACGCAGTAGTTCCGAATGCGTCAGTGAGGGTGAAGAGTGCGGTCGTACTTCCCCAGTGACTATTTCACATGCCGGGCAAGAAGCGGCCTCAGTAACAAACAGTAAAACTCCGAGAGAGATTCGCATAACAACGAGATCCGCGAAAAGAAATGCAGACACTGCCATCAGCCCGCCGTAACAGAAGCAAGAGAAAAAGAAGAAGGCTACTGTGATGGTACCTGATCGACCGGAGTCCCCGCCAAATTACGAGAATAATTTTGCAACCGCGTCGGGCGACAACAAAAATATCTGCTCTGCCGCGCCGGTGTTAGCCAGTGTTCCGCGTGCCGCATTCCAAGGACCAGTCCACTTGCAGCCTAAAGGGGAGTCCACCCCAAGAGCAGTCCATTCCGCGGAGAAAGGGGAGGCAGCGCCCAGCTGTCCGAGCGAAGGGGAGTGGACCAGTGGAGGGGAGCCGCCCCATCTCAGGGTCGACGGCAGCGCAGAGCTACAGAACTCGCTGGGCACCAGCGAGGCGCGGATCACCCCGCACCGCTCTCTCCAAGGAGCAGAGCGCCCGGATCCGGAATTCTCGGCTGCCGGCTATGACAGCACTCAGGTGCAACAGGCAGCTCCGACCATTCCGGGCCAGTCGTCACCGGTGCCCGGTGACGGTGACGTAAGCACAGCAGTGAGTACTTCCTTGTGCTGCCCCATAAATGAGGTGAGTGCTATCGTTTCATTTAGCCCAGCGTTGCCTCATTGTGAAACTCCTGTTGTGGATAATGTTATGCTGGATAGACCGTTGTGCTCCTTGCGGTCGCTTCCAGACATCAGAGGCGAGGAGGTAACGCTAAGTGAACTGTTTGTCAAGAAAAGACAGACAAAATCTCGCGCATCCTCGTTGCCACGAAATGATGACGCCAAGCCGACATTGCACGGTTTGACGACGTTTCAACGGAAAAACAAAACCTCGGGACGACCGAATCGCGGGACGACCGAACGGCGGTAACATCGTCTCATACAAAACAAAAAACCCATCTGGAAACGAAACGAAGAAACAACAAGGAAGAAAGCCAGATTCTAGAAGAGCTACAGTAAACAATAAGAAAAATCGTCCGTCACCTGAAAGAACAGAGATAACAAATATGCAAGACGAAGAGGGTTTTCAGCTCACCCGAAAGACTTGTCGAATTATACGATAGGACATTAACCTCCCTGAAACTGCAACAACAAACCGTTTCAGTGGCCTGTCAGCTGAGGAAAGGAAGAGGGACGAGGCCACACGTCCCAGATACAGCAATGCCATCCCACCACTAATTATCTCCTACGATGGGTCCTATATGAAACTGCACAAATCAATGCGGTCAAGATGCCAGAGAGATATAACCGTGGACGCACAGGACGGAAACAGGTACAAAGTCAAGGTCTTCTCTATGGAAGACTACACGGCGGTAGTAGAAGGCCTGCGAAGTGAAAATATCAACTTTTTTACCTTCTCTGCCACATCGAACAAAGAGCTGAAAGTTGTCCTGAGGGGTGCACCAGTCACCTTTGCGCCAGAGGACATAAAAACCGAGCTGGATGATCTCGGTTTCAAAGCTCGATCCGTCGCCCAGATGAGGAAGCCAGGTACGAACTTAGTTATGCCGCTCTTCGCCATCACCCTCGCCGACAGTCCCGAGAACCGAACCATCTATCAGCTGCAACGACTCTTGGGACTGTCGGTTGGTGTAGAAAAGATGAGAGCTAGCCGCGGTCCACCTCAGTGTCATAGGTGTCAATCCTATGGACATGTGCAGAAGTACTGCAACATGCCGCATAGGTGCGTTAAATGCAGTGGCTTCCACAGCTCTAGCACATGCAAACTCCAAAAGGGGGAGGGAGATCCTAAATGCGCAAACTGCAGTGGCAACCACGTGGCGAGCTGGAGGGGATGCCCTACAGCAAAGCAGGCTGCAGGCAGACAGCGTGACCGAGAGCAGCCGCAACAGAAAAAACCACCACTTGGACGTGTACACAACAAACAGAGGCCAACAACCCCGCAAACAAGCGCCGCTCGGAACACGGAAGAAAGAAAGTCCCCTTCAAAACCAAGCAGCGATACCACATCACAACACTCAACTGCACAGATCATGGCTGAAGAAAGCACAGAGCCCCTACAAATGACCATTGTCCTACAAGCAATCGCCGATATCATGACGCACATAACGTCATTGGTTTCCAGGTTAGAAAGCCTGCCGCAGCAGCTCCTGGAGGCAATCAAACAAACCACAGCAAGTACCGAAGCCAACCATGAACAGGCGTAGACAAGTAAACAGTCTCACGTTCTGTTTATGGAACGCAAACGGCGTCTTCAGGCAGCAGGGAGAACTGCGGCAATTTCTCAATGACTAGGGCATCGACGTTTCGCTTGTATGTGAAACACATTTGAAACCAGGGCTCAAGCTGACAGCACAAAATTATCGCACATACCGAAAAGATCGACCCACAGCAGGGGGTGGAACAGCGATCCTTGTGCGCTCGTCCATACCACACTATGAAATAGTGCTGCCTGCAATGACAACCATCGAGGCAACCGCGGTGGTGATCGAAACCAGCGACGGGCCAATCACCGTCATTGCTGTTTACCATCCTCCCGGTAGACACATTGATGAGGATGATCTAACAGCTCTTCTGACCATCCGCGGAAAACTGCTTGTTGCCGGGGACTTAAATTCAAAACATCAATCTTGGAATAGCAGGGTCACTACCATCAGCGGCAGGAGACTCCTGAGGGCCTGCAATAACAACAACTGTGCTGTAATTGCCCCTGACGTATCTACATACACACCCCGAAACCATAGACACAGAGATGTTCTAGATATAGCCATCACCCGAGGGGTTTCCTGGATTCCTCGAGGCCAGGACCGCAAACCGCCTATCATCGGACCACAAACCTGTCATCGTGGAAACATGCGATACGATAGCCGGGAGATCCGAAGAAACGAGGCGGAACTACAAGAAAGCGAATTGGCCTCGCTTTAGAAATCTACTATCCACGGACCCTCACGAACAGCAGCAGAGAGCTGACGACCACGAAGACCCAGTGACAGCCCTCCAGTTACTCACAGATCAGATAAAGGAGCAGCCGACACATCAGCTCCAGTCCTACAGAGTGAAACCAAACAGCAACAACTCCCGGCTGAGATCCTTGATCTGATAAGAACAAAACATAGAGCAGCCCGCACCTGGCAGGAGACGAGGAGGCCTGAAGACCGCCGCCACCTAAACCGCCTAATTCGGGACATAAAAGCACGCATCCAGGACCACCGAAACCAGGAATGGGCCAATAGAGTCTCCACACTACATATAGAGGATGGGTCGGCCTGGAAACAAACGAAGCAGTTCACCAAAAAGAGAAATCGAATCCCACCTCTACAAGGAAAAAACGGTCTTGTCTGCAAGCCTATAGACAAGGCAAACTGCCTCGCCGACGCCTTTGAGGCAAACTTCAGGCCCATCGACAACCCAAGCGACGAGGAGCATATAAGGACAGTCAAGGACCACCTGCAGCGATATATGACAGAAGAAAACGGAGAGGCAGAGGAGGGCGAAATTGAACAATTTACTGCCACTGAATTCCGCAAAGTTGTGGCCAAGCTCCCACCAGACAAGGCGCCTGGTCACGACGGCATAACAAACAGAGTCCTCAAAAACCTCCCAGCTGAAACCGTCCTGAAGCTGGTTGCAATTTTCAACAACATCGTCCGGCGAAGAGTCTTCCCGTCGGCTTGGAAACATGCGGAGATCGTTGCTATTCCAAAAGCTGGCAAGGACACATCAGTTCCCCAAAACTACAGACCAATAAGCCTTCTGCCAAACATCAGCAAAGTCTTCGAACGCCTTTTGCTGACGCGCCTCCAGCGCCACATCCAGGAAGGAGAAATGATCCCAGCAGAGCAACACGGCTTCAGGCCCGGTCCACTACTCACCAGCTGCTGCGTGTCGTAGAAGAGGCGACATCCGCCTTCAACTGCAGGGACTACTGTGGAGTGGTACTCCTGGATGTGGCAAAAGCGTTCGATACGTGTTGGCATGAAGGCCTGCTGTACAAAATGGCAACTCTCGGCGTGCCGGGCTCCTATCTAAAGATAATCGAGAGCTACCTAAGCCAGCGGACGTTCTCTGTGAAGGTGGGAAACGAATGCTCAACAAAAAGATGCATCTGCGCCGGTGTCCCACAGGGCAGTGTGCTTGGCCCCGTGCTGTACACCATATACACGGCCGACCTGCCTATGAGGCAACAAGCCAGCACGGCTCTATACGCCGACGACACGGGCGTGTTCGCTACGTCGCGCTGCCCAACGCTGGTCGTCCGACGCCTTCAGGCGTCACTCGACGATATAGAGGAATGGGCAACCATGTGGAGGGTAAAAATAAATGCCGCAAAGAGCCAAGCCATCATGCTCACGCGGAGGCGCAAGCAGGAACAGCCGATGCTCAAACTTTTCGGTGAAAACATCCCATGGGTAACAAGGGCAAAATACCTGGGTGTAACCCTGGACACTAAACTGACGTGGAAGCCGCACGTGGAGGACACGCGTCGAAAAGTTCAGCAGAGACTGGGAGCGCTCTACCCGGTGCTAAACCACAACAGCACGCTCCCCCCAACATGTGGCCTCCACATCTACCAGGCGCTAGTGAGGCCGATAATGGAGTACGCCGCACCAGTCTGGGCGTACGCAGCCAACTCACACATCGGCCGCCTACAACGTCTGCAGAACAGAGCTCTGAAGAGAGCGCTGCACCTGCCCCTCCGGTTCCCGACTGAAGAACTGCACGTAGCGGCGGGAATGCCGAAACTCCAAGAGCGGCACAAACAAGCGGCTAGAGCTTTCTACGCGAAAGCACAAGAAAGTGACAACCGCCTGATCAGAACACTCGCCCAGTATGATCCTGACCAAGGGCCACACAAGAGGCCACTCAGCCTACTAACGCAGTAATTTAATGGAGTGATTAAATGAGTAAATGCCCTAACACGACAGTATGTGTCTGTAAGATAATAATAGTATTTTTCCATAACCGTATATGAGAATGGAGTAATTGTTAATCAAAATCAAAAAAGTTGTAAGTGAAGATAAAAACCATATGTGCACTCCAGTTACAAATCAAAACTGTATTCGTAACCGAACAAAAATGTACGCCACTTGGAAGAGTGTATGGGTGCGTGTGTGTACGTACGCAATTGAGTGTGAATGTGATTAAATATTTGTAAGCGAGATAACATGTGCTACATATATAAACTAAAACATGTCAATGCACATAAACCAAAAAATTTGTGTGTACACTGTTAGAACCTAAGTAAAATATGTTAGTGCTTAAGAGGGTACGGGTGTGTGTTAGCCAAGATATATCGGAGTGTGTGTGGATGTGCGGGTGCTTGAGTATAGACGCGACGGAAGGGGAATATATACATATATATAAAAAATAATAATAATAAAAAAAAAAAAATATAATAAAAAAAAGTCGAACCTATGGCTCAAAAGAAAAGAAAACACCAACTGAAAAAAAAACCACATCCAGTCTTGTAAAGAAAAAGGTGATGCCAATAAGGCAAGTACTTCTATAATGAATTTCTGAGCTCAAGGGCTCTGGGAGAACAAACGAGCTCTCGTCGTCGCGAGTCAGTCGTGTCTTGTCCTTGCAAGTGTGATTTAACCTGATGAAGGCAACGATGGCAGTTGCCGAAACATCGTTAAAAGATCCAAATAAATATATTAACCAGCAGAAAACCCGAGAATTATTTATTTCAACAATACGCCGGGAAAAACTAAAATGTCACATGATAATTTTTATATATATATATATATTTTATTATCAAGTAACTAGGCAACCTTTGATTATATGTGCTTTAAAAAGTTCCAAACAACACATAACAAAGCTGGGGGAATTTTTTATTTTATGTTGTGGACATGTTCAAATTGTGCAGTAGACAGGATTTTGAAAAGAAACGTTTTCGGAAAAAAGTTAAAAAATATCAAAAATAAACAAAAATTCACTTTCTTACTACAGAGATACAGTAAGTATGTCATTTGAAAGTTAAAGTTCTCATTCACTGTCGATTTTGTTCAAAGATGCCATTGTTATGGGCCATGAAATGATGGGATTCCAAAACTCCATCTTCTCTTCAGGTATGTAAACCAAAGTTTTACTTATGTCATTCATATGTTTATTATTTATGGGCACAACAGCAGAATAGGCTTTCTTGGTAGGTAATTCCAATGGCATAACTGTGTTTCGAAGTGTCCGTTGTCAAGCCAGAAATGTTCACGTTGCTCTGAACACTGGGCAGATCGTTTGCCTAAAACATCTCCCAGTAGATGGATATCCTGAAAGATCTATTTTGAGTTTTGGAGAGTTTGGCGTTTTTTTTTTTTTTTTTGTATTAACTGTAGTCAATGAACTCATCATTTTTCATTCCAACTATTGAAAACTCATTAGGGTTGTTTGAGGAATTCTGTAAGTGTAACAACTTCAGCCACTGTGTAATACCTTTCTTCTTTCCTCAGCATTTTTCTAATAATACCAAAATCCGTATCATTATAATATAATATTTAATTAAATTGCAATGGAGTGCTCCGGTGGCAATTCCCCTACACACCCACCTACATTTGCCCTTCTTCATAACTTAAATTCTTAAAACGTTTTTGGTAAATTATTTATCATTTCCCCTGGTAACTTATTCCAACCCCTGACACCATTCCCTAAAAAAGAGAATCTTCCTACATCCTTCTGCCTGAATTAGAGTGCATGCTTGTGGTCATGGTCACCTTTTCCCCTCCATGCATTACTTTTCATTCTTACACCAATATCTTTCCACGCCTTGTACAATCCCTTCTCCTGTCTTGCAATGAATCTCATTCCAGCCATTCGTTAGGCATAAAAGAGTGCCATCCAACAGGGAAAATAAGTTTAATGTTATCAAACCTCTTTATCTTACACCGTTGTACGATAACCTCACCAAACACCCGAACAGTTATCTCCAAAAATATGTGACATGTTTCTCAACGTTATTTTCTATGTACTTATTTAGTATAGTACAAACTTCATTTGCCCTCTTGCCTCCCTACCCTTCATGCCACGGTGCGCCACCACTAAGACCTTTTACTGCAGACAGGGAACTTGTCCAGGACTAGTTTCATTTCTGCAGTAAAGGGAAAATTAAAGGCTTTGTCATACCTATTCTATTGGGCTGACAAGTGTCCTTACAATAAACGATGCATCTTGAATCTGGGAACAGTTTTAATTATTTTAAAAAACCTTTTTTTTAAAAATTGGCCTTGTTGCCTTTCTGCAGTTAGCGATTCATATAATGTTTATTTCCTTTATTTTCCCGTAATGATAGGGACGAAAGATTAGTTTTGGTGCAATTAGTCATCTTACACACCCATAGTTTCGTGATTGGCAGTGAGTTTATAAAGCAGTTGAATAAAGTAGGGAAGTGTTCCTATTTGTTATATCACTAGATGTAACGAAAAGATTCAGTTTGTGCATCCATGGATCAACACGTTACGGTAATAGTGCTTCTGTTTTTTTAAATCGATTTTCTGTGTCTTGAACAATATACCGCAGTATAACGGGGGCAATTAAGGCTGCAAATGGCAAAAATAGTTAAACAAATAGTGTGACGGATAAGTGATAATTGAATGGATGGAATGTAGCAGAAAGACACTATGATTGATTGATTGATAAAGCTGTAATATTAATAGCGCCTGGTTGGTGAGCTATAAACGCTAGGGTCTGGCAATCAGGTGACGATCGTTTCAATTCCCTGTCTGAAAATCAAGATTTCAGTTTTTAATAGCAGTTTTTTCGTAAATGGGGAAAAAGCAAATATCGTCTTCTGGAATATTGGTTTTTCAGACCAAAATGTCATAGCTCAACTCTAGCGTGTGGGGGTATTTCATACCTATTCAATGGACGAAATTATCAGTAATTTCCAACATGAAGACAACAAAGGAACGTTGAAGAGCGTCTTAAACTTTGACCTCGTCACCAGTCCCAGCACTTTAGCCTTGTCATTCTAGTTAGTATTATAGTTGACACGGCCACCGATTGGATATTTATAAACTAAAATCAAGGGGTCACAGTTTTTTGTGCATATGTGAAGTACGCAAGAAAGATTTCATTATTCAGATTTCACGTTAAATAGTAGGTCCCATGCGCATGCTATGATTGATTACCTGTTAGGATAGACGGCTACGATAGAGGTTTCACACATGTTAACCTGTAACTTATGGCTTTGCATAAAGAACTACAGTCATCCACCGCTGGTTATTAATAAGTTTTAACTTAGTTGTAGCCCTGAATCAATCATTTTAACGTGTTGTTAGAGTTCTGTTTGGTTATTTCTTGAAAATAGTCGGGACAGATTGTATCGTAATCGTAGAGTAAATCCATACATCAGTCGCATGCCTAGATCGGTAACCGACCCGCGTACTCCCGAATATCAGTCACTTATCCACTAGGATCGGTTGCTTGCCGAGTTACTTGAGCAAAACAGATGAATTACGCGAAATTAGTTAGGACAAAAGTTGTGAACTGTAAGAAACCAGCTCTGACTGCGGCGTTGACAGGTAGCTTATCTGAGGACGTCACACATTCATCATCTTAAAACGATCACTGTTATCAACGCTCAGTTATGAAACGCGGCAATAAATCATTGCAAATTTGTGGTGTTTCCAGCGAATAAGATACAATAATCTATACTTCAACAAGAACTCATTAACAAGGTTTATTCCATAAATTCCCCCATCAACTTGTCTGAATCGGCTACTATTAATAAAGATTATTGGTGTGAGAATAGCATTCACCAAATCCAAGATTCCATTCCCACCCAGATTTAGGTTTTCCATATTTTTCCGATGTCACTCCAGGCGAATGCGGGATGGTGTCTTCAAAAGGCTAAAGTCAAATTCCTTTCTCAGCTCCAACCACCTCTCTGTCGAAGAGCTTTTTTTTTGCGTTCATCAGTCTGTCGACCTCTTCATCTAAATGTCCTCAATTATCTTCTTCATATATTTTAATCTCTGTCCTCTACAGTTCATAGCTTCGAATGTTCCCTCCACTAACAAGTCACTTACTTCCGCAATTCTTACAACATGACTCGCCTTTCTGTAAGTTTCGTCCACAAGCTTCTTTCCACGCACATCATTTCCAAAATATGATCATTTTGTACTTTATCTGTCTACTTAATTTCTAGCATCCTTCTGTAACACCACACATCAAATGCTTCAATTTTCCTCCTTCTCATATTCCTAAAGTCCATTCTTCGCTATGATAGAGCGCTGTGCTACATACATAAAATTTTAAAACGTTCTTTCTTAGTTCTGGATCGACATTTGAAACTAAATGATTTTTTTTTTTTTTTTCAGGAGCTGTTTTCGCTAGTGCTATTCTGCTTTTAACGTCATTCCTGCTTCAAATCAGTCATAGTCTTTCATCCTGACAAAGAGAATTGATTTACTTCTCCCATTGTTCCCGATCCCATTTTTATATATAGCTACTATTACTCTGTTATTTCTGCTACAGTTTATCACTTTCGTCTTTCTTTGGTTTATATTTAGTCGAAAACCTTCCTTCAGTATTGTTCATGTTATTGAGTAACTTCTCGATGTCCTCGGTCTGTTCTGCTAACAGAACACTAATCAGGAAATCGTAGCAAACTGATTTTTTCTCCTTGAATACAAATTTTTCTCTTACTTCATTTACTGCTTCCTTTTCATGAAGTTGAATATTCGGCGATAAAAGATTATGTAAGAGGGAATACACCGTACATGGAAATGTAGTGAGAAACATAAAGAAGTCAGGAAACAGAGAAACTGGTTCGCTGTTAGTTTACTAAACCAAAAGGTTTATTTTATTTGTCAGCGACAAATTGTATTTCACACGACGTGCGTCACGATAAGAGAACAAACCGTTTAAATCTTGCGTAGAGAATTAGCGATGTAAGGTTGTACTTTAATCAATAGTAGAGTCGATAGCTCCTTACCGCGCTTCACCGCCTTCTTGTCGTCGGGTTCCGGAAAGAAGCCAGCCTTGTCGATGGAGCCCGTCTCGTGCATGATGAACTTGGAGGAAGAGGCAGCGTCGCTGGACGCCGGAGTCACCGTCATTGCGCTGTCTGGCTGGAGGTGAGGTTCACGCAACTATCTCCCAGAACTGCGGCGATCACAAAACACTTTAATCCTAAAGGTTGCTCATTCATGTTACGAAAAACATTTTCAATCTCCGTTAGTATATAATAGAGCCGATAAAAAATAAACGATTTTTGAAATAGGCGCTCGTTAATATACCAACGGTAACAAGGTTGTCAGCAGATTGTGTGATCCGTTGGTCCGCGACACTATTTTAAGCCACAAGTGACATACGCTTGTTCTTCTGTTAAGGTGGGAAGAGGGGCTGGAGTGATAGCGAAAACCAGTTTCCCTATTGGCACGGGATGCGAAACCTCTGCTGCGAGGCTTATCCGCACTACGGAACAACTATATTGGGTTTTACTGTCCTTGACCATAGTCCACGTTTGTCAGGATGTGACCATCATTTGTTTGAACCGCTTAAAAGTGGTTAAAGTTGGAAGACATTTTCCAAAACCAAGTACACGTATCACACATTCTTATGAAGAAGGGATTAAGAAAGTGGCAGCGTGATGTATCCGCTACTGAATACTGTTTTGTATTTTGTCTTCACATTCACTGTTGTTCAAGGAGTCGCACTCACATCTGAAGTAGCTGTTAAAATACTGAAGACAAAACATATTGAGCGTACTACTATATAGTAATGACTGATTCGCCCAATAGTCGTCCTATATCATTACGGCAACAGTTAATCCCGCTTCACATCACCCACGTTGGAACGGAAACCTGTTAAAAAAAAAGCGACCTGCAAGAGTTACGCCGCCTGTAAATTATTGAGCGCAGTAAAAAATAAAGAAAGCTAATGATATAGAACAAAACTGTGTTTGAAGAAAATCGCCAGGTACACAATAAGTCTGCAATTGAAATAAGTTCGCCAGCAGCAGTGTATGGCATTTGTAGGACTTGATACTAGGGGTGATACGATACAGAATTAAGGGGCACTACAGTTTTAGAACTTACAGTGATTATGGGCACACGATCCATTACAGAAGTGCGTCCTAGAAACGGAAAAGTGGTACAACAGAAATAATACCAGGTGCAGTAGCCATTCGTCGATTTTAGCTGGTTCAGGGGTCGTTACAACATATCCAGTATCCGGTAGGTTTAGTATTTCTCAACAAGTACTTTTTTATATTGCGAGACAATCGTGTCGATTGGGTACATGATATCTTGCGGACAACATAGCTGGAGGGAAACGTGCCTAGGGAAAGAAGGGTTCAGCATTCGTATGTCCGTTTATAGGTTACTTCCTAGGGTGTGGCAACTTCAGAGGAACAAAACATCCTGAACATCTCTTGAAAGTATTTGAAAGAACCGTGGACAATAGGCTCAGAAATGTCACGAACATAACTGATTTCCAGAATGGGTTTCTGAAAGGAAACAGTAATTCTAATGCTTTGTTTATTGCACCGGGGGGAGGGGGGGGCGGGAGCTGTATCGCCCACTGGTGGGCTTCGAAGAAATCTTAAAGGGCGTTTCTGTTCTAAGGAAAATTTAAGGAGCGTTGAGGACAAACCGCCACTCCCTGCTTTCCAGTATTATTTCCAGTTTTAAAGGCTGCATCAAAGAAGTTTTAAACGCATTCCCATGATCAAATGTAGCCAAAACAGGATTTTAAAAGTCTGCAATTTATTATCTAAGAAAAGAAACAGACTGCCAATAGTGGAACGGGCCATTTAATACTGCTGATCACAAACAAGGCACCAAATATCGAAAACTTAATGTCATTTCACCGTGTCCTGCCCTCTAATATTTTTTCATAAAATTCATTTGCTAACCAAACTGTGAACAATATACCGATACTGTTATTAAATTTTAATACAGCAGTTTTAGAAATATGTCCTTGTTTCTCTACATATGATATTGTACACTTCAAAGAAGAGGAGCGCCATCGAACCACGGTTTCAAAAAGTGGGCCAAAAGAGTTGGAGCACTATAGGTTATATTATTTATTACAAGTCGGTGGGGTTTTCCACTTAAAAAGTTACTATTTTTTCCGAAAAGAGAACGGTAGGCCAAAAGAGGTTGAGGACCTGTGGTCTATATCATGCATTCAAACACTTGAAAAAGCCTTATGATACATTTCTACGTGATCTGGTGTTCTGAGGAAAGGGGTTCCAGGAAAGAGGGTCGGTATGATAAAGAAAATGTACGTATGATGACTCTTTAACATTAGTTAACACACAATATGTTAACATTAAAGCATTTAACATCAAAGTAGGCTTACATCAGGGATCAGCACTAAGTCCATTTCTATTTGTGCTGGTTGGATGTCATTAGTGAGCAAACTATGGATGATGGCTTACTTACTCACTTAGTAAGCAAGAAGACATGCAGCAGTGTCTGGCTGTGACAGGAAAAACTAGAACAAAAGGTTTTCAAAATCAACACAAAGAATACTGAAGTACTTGTTAGCAGCAAACAAGCATGTGAAATTAACATTAAAGACATCCAGGAAATGAAGCTGATATCTGTGGCAAAATAAGTGCGAAAGGTGAATAAGAAGTAAAGCCCAGAGTATAAGCTGACTGGAGAAAATCGGGAGATGTAAGATAAAACGATGCTTAAAAACCTAAAAGTGTGTAAGAGTATTGTAAGGCGGTTAACCTTTACGAAGTAGAAACATGGGCATTACTTAAAACAGAGGAGGCCCTTCTAGAGAGAACGGAAATGAGGATGCTACGTGGATATTTCTCTGGAGGACAGACTTCGAAATCTAAATATATATTGCAGCCACCACAACCTAGCGCAGACCACTGATGTTTGTGTGTTGTAGCAGCATGGAGTTTCCCATCGTGCACAACGTTGGCCGAATGTCAGTAGCTGTAGGAGTGCGGGACATATGGTGGTTGAAAGTGGGGGCACTTTTATATTTCGACCAAAGACGTGTGGATCCCTATACAACTTTGTATTCCTCGAGAGCTATTAATCCGATTTCACTCAGATAAACTGTCCTTGAATCTGCTGGAGTGTTCCTACTATAATACACATGAAATAGGTTCTTTTTTTGTACCTAGTTCGAACCCATGATCTTCGCATCCAAATGAAAACACATTACAGATATATATAACAGATTATAAAATGGTAATTAGATCATAGTACGGCGTATCAGATGAATTTTCTGGTTTCTCGATTTAATTGAGACTAATAATTGATTACGAATACCAGCCTGGAGTGGTGTTAACATTTTTATTAATAGAAGTTAGTAGGATAACAGGATTTAACCAATTTAAAAATATTTTTATTACAAAAACTGGGTGGTATAATATCTTCTAATAATGCCCAACAGACTCTTCTGTTACCTTGGACCAGCAGAAAAAGGGGAGGGGCTGGCACGCACCCTGCAACAGTTGTTAGGGTAAATCAAATTGTTAACAAGCAATTAATGTAGAGTAATAATGTAGGGTGGAAGATGTAGTTAAGTACTTAGTAAAGACAAGACTGAAAGAACTGTAGACAGAAAAAAGTGGAGGAAACTCATCAAGGCAGCAGACTCTTAACGTGGAGAAAAAGTGTTGAAGATAAATAGTTGTGCTTTTTACGTAGTTTTTGGACGCTCCCTTAGCAGCGGAGCGGCAACTAACGAAGCAGGCCAATTCGCTGATGCAAGCACCCGCAAGGGGACCTCGTCTGACACGGCTTTCACCACACTGTTCGCTGACTAAAGGCCGGTCTACACGTAAAGTCTTGACTGACTTTTTACTTGATCAGGCAAGACGTCAGGTAAAACTGACCAAAAGCTCGCGTCCGCACACTTACGTTTTTGACTTTCCGTCTTTAGCTCAATTCTATTGAAATCATGGGTGAAGCATTAATTTTAGTGGTTATTTCACTATGCCTGATGAGATTAAAAGTAAGAATGGTCTAGAAGATGGTTGCTAAAATCTTTTATCTGCTTCATTTGCTTCGGAAATTATCTCATGAACCTGAAGACGGTGTAATTATTTACGAATGGTTACGGATCCTTATTTGAAATAATCTAAAACAAAAAAAGACACTGCTGTGAGAAGGAGAATCTCACCCCTTGAGAGCATGGGCGCCGGCAGGATTGCTTCTAGGGGGGTGCACCAGGGCTGTATTGGTGCCCCTCCCCCCTATCGGCCCAAAAATTTCCGGGCTGGGCGACCTTTTTTTTAGCTCTACTACTGCCCAGACGGGGGGGTGCAAGTGCACCCCCTTGCACCCCCCTCCCGGCGCCCATGCTTGAGAGACAGACTGCTATGATAAGATTTCTAGTAACAATTAGAAACTACGAAGATCTTGAGTTTACAGCTGTAATGTCGCAACAATAACTTAGCCGCCTTATGCCAGACAGAATCTTGTCGAGCTATATATGAAATGTTGAAACCAGGAAATTCAATTGCGAAGACGTGGACTTGTTCTGTAAGATGCTAAACGTGTGAGGGATACATTCAAGATGTACTTTAATAACCACGGATCATGACATTGTCAGGACAACGCCGTAACTGTTTTAGGAGAATTTGATAAAATAAAATAATTTTTAAGACAATAATTATTTCTTTTGTTTATATTTAGCCATACTACTGTCTAGCTATTAAATAAATCAACTTTATTTTTATAAGTACATTTCTATGTACAGTTCTGTTAATTTGCAGCGGTTAACAACTTACTTCAACTTCTGAATCATCTTCTGAATCATCCTCTGTATTAATAATTGTTTCTCTTGGGGTATCCTTATAATTTAAGAATAAAAGAACGTCGAAATTCCGCAGAGAAGATTTGTAAATATCATCGGCACCAGCACCAAAACGTACCAGCTGCTTAATTTTTTGCAACCTTTTTGAAACACTGAACGAAAACAATTGAATATTTTTTTCATATCCGCTTCCTTTGTATCTCCAAGATACACTTGCTTAAATTTATCAACCAAACCATTTGCTTAATTTTCTTGTCCCGGTCGCTGAAGTCATTTGACTTTAACTTGCCGTATACAAGGATAACTAGAATACAACTCAATGAATTCCGTAAACAAATCACTATCCTAGATTCTAAAAGACCACCGCGTAAAATGTTTACGAAAATAAAACCAAAGTAATAGTTATTTTAGCTCTGCACAAGCTGAGAGATGATTAAAGACTGAAGGGAAAACATCAGTCAAGACCGAAAACAATGTTCCCGCCGATCCGTTTTTTTGGAAGTCGTCAGTCAAGACGGAAAACAATGCTCCGCTGATCCATTTTCTGGAAGTCGTCCGTCTTCATTCAGTTTAGGTAAAACGTACGTTTTGCTGTCCACAAGCAATGTTTTGTCTGATCAAGTAAAACGTCCGTCAGACGTTACGTGTAGACCGGCCTTAACACTGAATGGACGTCCAGATGTTCACATGAACCTTCCTTTTCATTGTTAGTCGAAACTTTGAATAGTAAATACATCTGAGAGCTATCTGGCTCTGTCCCAACTCCATCCATCTCTTACCATAACGCGTTGTTACACTAGATGGATGGCGTCAGAATAAGAATATGGCAGCCGTAATATAACAACTAATAACCAGGGATACAGCGCCGACAACACGTCCATAATCCAACTTAATTCGCTGCTTTCGACAAGCGCTTGCGATCCAAACATTGACCGTTAAACGATTATTTGTCCGAATTACTTAACTGTCCATAACAAAAGGACGGTCGTATGTCTAACATATACTATTGTTATTATCGAACACGCTTCCTCCATCGATTTAGCCCACAACTTAATTTTACATATATCGAAGCTACAGAGAAGAAGGGAGGGGGGAACACTTATTGGAACTTTAAGATGTGATTAGAGCCGGAAATAAATGCGAGGAATAGATTTTACGATGATCTTTGAAGACGCGATCTGACTATTCACCAATAACGGTTTCTGGGAACAGTGCAAACAGAATATTCGCTTCCAAATTGTAGGCGCGAACCTTTCGGTCGCCCACTACGTTATCAATCTAAAAAGTAGTTCTCAAACAAGTGCAGGACCGACACGCGTCATTCCTATGTACCTCGCATCATATTCCAAAATAATTGGTTTTTTTTTTTTTGGGTATAGTATTTGTAAAAGTAATTCTGGTCCTCTGCGCTCTATAGTGAACTTCGGTAACACAGCTAGTAGCTCCAACTCTCGTATAAAATAAGCTTTCCCCATCTAGACCAGGGGTTCTCTAAGTGGTCGATATCAACCCATTACGGTAGATTATTTAATTTAATTTAATTGCAATGGAGCACAGGCTCCGGTGGCAATTTCCCTACACACCCATCTTCCCCCTATTCTGCACCCACCTACATTTGCCCTCTACAAATTTTATCTTTAAATTCCTTCAAAGTTTTCCGTAAATTATTCATCATTTCTCTTGGTAACTCATTCCAATCCCTGACACCCTTACCTTATTACACGGGGGTCAAAAGGTGGCCAATAATACTAAAGAGGATCAATTAAATTCTCTACGGAAAAAAATGAGAATATTCCTATAAAACTCAAAATACTGGTATGATCCAAATACTGACTATCCTAGTTATAACAACTTGAGTTTTGCTTTAAGGCGCGTATAAACGAGCCAATTTCGATACCAATCTGCAGTGGCAACCTACAAGTCATCTCCGCAGGCTATCCTCCACATATCACAATTACTTTCCCAATTTTAGATTACGTTGTGATCGTGTGACTGCTAGTTGTAAGCGCTTTTCATTGGTTCGTTTTCTGTCAAAGCAACAAAAATCTGTACTACTGTTTGTAGTGAGAGAAAAAGAAGATACTGGGTAAAGAAATGGATTTTACTAAGAAAAAATTATCTTACATGAACACTTTTTGGGAAGCTTCGCGCCAGAAGATTTTAGAAATTTGCTGAGAGTAGATTCTTAAAGTTTTGCAGAGATACTCCACTTATTATTTCTATGTTTTTTTGTCACAAGCCATTATCTCCCTCCATACTTAACCGAAATCAATGAATGGGGTGTCATTGTAAAGCTTATGGTCTCCATTTTGGTGACATCATATTATAAGAAACGAAATTTTTCGGAATTCGACCCTAAAATGGAAAAAATGTCAATATTCCTAAAATGTTGTTTTTTGTCTTACGAGTCATTAATCCCCCTGGATACCTATCTGAAATCGTTTACGGAAGTATCATTTTTAAGATTAAGATCTCCGCTATGGTGACATCACGTATTAAGACGGGAATTTTTCGGGAATCGACCCTTAAATGGCAAAAATGTTAATATTTCTAAAATGCGTTTTTTGTGTCTCGAGCCATTTATCTCCATGGATACGTAACGGAAATCGAGAAATGAGGTATTATTTTAGAAATTAAGGGCTCCGCTTTGCTCTAACCATATTTTTAAAAAAGGAATTTTTCGGAATTCGACCCTTAAAGGGAAAAAATATCACTATTTCTGGAACGCGTTTTTGTGTCACGAGCCATTAATCTCCCTTCATACCGATATAGATAAATGAAGTATCACATTAAAGATTAAGTTTCCGCCGTCGTCACATTATATTTCAAGAAAGGAATTTTTTGTAATTCGACCCTTAAAGGGCATAAATGTCAATATTTCTAAAATGCGTTTTTTGTGTCTCCAGCCATTTATCTCCCTGGATATCTAACAGATAAATGAAATCCATAAATGAAGTAGGATTATAAGGACTAAAGTCTCCAGTTTGGTGACATCATATTAAGAAAGATTTTTTTGGAATTAAACCCTTAAATGGAAAAGTATCAATGGTTCTCCAACGCATTTTTTGGTCACGATCAATGTATCTCCATTAATATATAACCGAAATACATAAATAAGGTATCATTCTAAAGATTAAGGTCTCCGTTGTGGTCACATCATATTTTAATAATGGATTTTTTCTGAACTTAACCCTTAAAGGGCAAATATATTAGCATTTCTAAAATGAGTTTTTTTTTATATTTCTAGACATTTATCTCTCTTGATAGTTAAACAAAATTGATAAACAAGGTACCATTTTAAAGACTTAGGTTTTCGGATCCGTTATACCATATTACAAAAAAAAAAAAAAAAAAAAAAGTATTTTTCAAAATTCGACCCTTAAAAGGCAAAAGTATTAATATTTCTAGAAGGAATTTTTTGGTCACGAGCCGTTCATCTCCCATGATACCTAACCCAAATCGATAAATAAGGTATATATTAAAGTATCCGCTTTGATCACATCATTTTTTAAGACTTTCGCCAAATTGAACCTGAAACTTTTTTTTTAAATACCTCACTTGATGCCTAACCGAAATCGATAAATGAGGTATAATTTTAAAAACCAAGGTGTCCGCTTTGGTCAAACCATATTTTATAAAAGGAATTTGACATTTAAAGGGCAAAAGTATCAATATTATGTCTAGGACTTTTTTTCCTTTTTTTTCCTTTTTTTACGATATCTTTCGACACTGAACCGAAATCAATAACTGACGAATCGTTTTAAAGCATAAGGTCTCCAATTAAATAAAATCATAAATTAAGGAAGAATTTTTCGGAATTTGGTGCTTGAAGTGGTCGCGCGTATGAGACAGTTCAGAGCCATGTCGCTAGATTGCCGCAGCAGATATCACAGAGATGTCAATAAACCCTTTTTTTATGCAATAAGAAGGTTTTCGGATATTTTGTTCTGTTAGGGAAACATTTTATTCGCACAGCAACTCATACCACATAAACGTTGCATTTTGTTCAAGTTGGTTTGAATTCTGTTAAGGTCAGTGATAGTTTGTCGTAGCTACAGTGTGTGTTAAATTTTCCTAACTGTTTCGTAATATGATGCAAGTATTTTGATGCATACCTATTACACTAAACAAAAGTGCGATTCCAGTTTTCATTATATTATAAGCACTCAAACTCACTGTTCATCGTGTTTTATTCGCGAAATCTTCGCACGGGTCGTCTAGTATACACTATTATCTATCTGTAAGCAATTTGTGTGTGTTGTGTCTCTTTATTTAAACGGGAACCGCGCAAAAACTACCACAACAATTTGGATGGTGTTTTCAAATTTTTATAGCTTATGGTCCAAACAATCTGCGGAAATAGCTAACGACTTATATGTACCGAATGAATGAGGAAATATTTAAATAAATTTCTAGACCGGTAATTATGAAATAAGGATCACACTGTAGTTGAGATGTTCAATCCTTTCAGGAAAATTGACGGTAAAATCACACTTTGTTTTAGGTTCATGATTAATTTCTTGGCTTCTGCTATTTTATCTAATCTGTTATCCGAAATTTAAAACATTAAAATTAACGGAATATGTGACTCAAATGTATCAAGCGTCATTAATATATAATTTACTGTAAGCACAGTCACCGTAATTATTAACATCTTTGACAGTTACAAACTTTGTCTCTGGTACGACATGTTTTTAAATTGTAGCTGAATGCCGTATAATAGTAATGAAAAACGCTAATGTGTGATATGGATGCGGAAATCAGTTTTTTCTCGAAGAAAGGTGCCTACAAATATACATTAATTAACAGGTTACAGTACATATTTGTTATGTGCAAATATTCCGTAATATTATCGCACAAGGAACGTGTGTACAAATTTTGGCTACTGTTCAAACCACAACCAGTAGAATAAACTGTTATTTTTATTAAATAACCATCATACCCCTAATTTTGTAATGTTGTCGCTTTTATCGCCTTAGAGTTGGAACGTATTGTGTGTTATTGAGTTTTTGAGGACAGCAACATGGAACCAATAAAGTTAAAAAGTAACTAGAATGTCTAAAACTTTATGGTACACCGCGTAAATTATAAAACTAAATCCGCCGTGCCTTATGCTTTAGCAAAAGGTATCACGTGTCATTCTGATCCAGCCTGCATTTCAACCTAACCACAAACTTCGTTATTGTTTCCTATTACAAAATTAAAGTTTGTCACGTGCGCATTAATACATTCATGGTATCAAGTCTAGGGTACGTATCTTTTTGCTTTTATATAACCTTTCTCTAGAGAATTATGTATTCAAGAACGGGTATGGCAAATTATAAAGCTACGGCACTTTCAATTACCACCATTCTGGTCCAGGTAGCATATCAGCCTAACTACGTAACATTTCAGCCAATATATCTCGAGAACCAAGGGAGATACCAAAACAAATTATTCTTTACTTTCGATTTGTTTCGTCAAGTTCGATAAGAATCCATCATCAGATTGTGGCGCCAAGATGATGATAGGTCTACCCAGGGCCGGATTAAGACAGCGCGGGGCCCGTAGCAAATGTGAAGAAGTCCTTGGTTTTCGCTGTCCGGGGAGAATTGTAGAGCTTTTTTTTTCCCCTCCTAGACGCGAGGTTCACAGAAGGCGCGGGGCCCGTAGCTTTTGCTAACTCCTGCTAAGTGGTTAATCCGTTACTGGGACTACCAGTTTCTACAAATATCAAAGACACGTGCGCGAAGCAGTGGACAAATGCTATAAACCCTAATGCGTGAAAATATAAGCGCCAGAGAAAGATTAGTAGTTACTTTGCAATTTTGGCAAGTAGGCAAACCTATGAAGATATGAAATTTGGCTCTCCCATTTCACTACAGATGATTTCAGACATCATTCCTGAAACATGTTGGGCTATCTGCAAACGTCTAAAACACTACATAAAGGAAGAAAAAAAAGACTGCAAGAGTTACCCTGGTCCAATTCCTTGTAAATTTCGAACAAAACTAGAAATATTTCTTTCCGCATTTTGCGGTTTATGTAGTTTTTGTTGTGTCTGTCCCACAATTGGGGTATATTTTTTATAAATTTCGAAAATATTCGTCCACGCCTCTTTAGCAATTTTTAACAACACACGGGACTAATGGCACCAAACACACTAGCTCCCTGTTTCAAGCTGACTGAGCCGAAATTGTCTCAATCGCGCTAGCACATCTCAATTTGCTCCCTATGTCAATGTTTGTCGGGCTCTGCCGATCTCCCGATATCGGGAGTAGCAGACCAAATTTACCTACTTATGAGGAAATCTGCAGGGTCCCAACCAGATTGAACCTGTTGATTGGTATCGAAATTAGGTCATCTGTAGCCGCTTTAAGGTCGGGCCACACTAGACCGCACCGCACCTGGCCCGCAACGCACCGTCACTCGGCCGTGTGTCGGCTCGCTCCCCTCGCGTCCACACTGGTCCGTAGCACGGCCGTGTGACGGACGGGTTCCTGCTCGGACTCCTTTAACGTATACAACTGGCTGTTTCACATTACCTTAAAAGTGATTTTGGTATTGTAGCTGCGGCTACCACCCGTACTTTATTATAGAGTACTGTACTTTATAATCTACGAAGGTAATAAAGTACGTTAAAAAACTTTTTTGTGTGTGACTCCTGTTATCTCCTAATTGTTTGATCTCTTATGCACAAAAATAGTATTCCAAAATTGTTTTAACAAATGGTCGTCACACTGTATTGAAAGATTTTTGTGTAATTCTATATAGTCACGATTAAATGTCAAGCGTCACTCACTTCACATTTAACGTGTTTGTTTTGGTTGAAGTTCCTTTTCGAGTCACTCAATATTTTTTTAACAAAAAAGAATAAGATTATTATACATTTTTATTTTAATGCAGACCGCAAAGATTCCGTAAAATAATAATAATTTCATGTGATCTAAAAATTCCAGTCACGGAGTTACTTATCGGCTGCGCAGTACACCTCTATCGTTGTCACCTAATCTGAAAAGGAAAACTACAGATTAACGTGAAATTCGTAACACGGAGCGTCCTAGAATTTTATTAACAAATCAAAGCTTTTCCAGAGGTGAATGTCAATTTTACGATCCATAAAAATTACAGCTGAGACAGGGATTTGAATCAGGGACTTTCATTTCCCCAATTGTACGCCGTAACCTTCTGAGACAAGAGACAAATCTGGTTATAATCAAAAATTATTATTCAAACATAATAAAATAAACGTACTTATAATTTATTTTTGCCATGCCAAAACACAAATGTACTTTATTATATGATTGAATACAAATTTTCCATTACTTCTAGATTCAGATTCTTGCGGCGAGTGATTTGGGTACGGAAGGTCCCCGGTTCAAAATCCGGATCTCGGATGCAATTTTTACAGTCCTTAAAATCGACTTTCACCACTGGCAAAGATTTGATTTGTTAATGCGAACATGAAAGGGCTCTAACTACATTTTACGAATATCTGATGAACCTGAAGTGAGGCTGAAAAAAAAAAAAAAAAGGACACACTTCTAAAGCAATCAGTAACGTTTAAACAATATTTAGTCGTAAAGGACCGGAAATTTCCGAACTCTCTTTCTATATCCATATCGACCAACCCGACACCGGGCCGCACCGTCAAAACATAAACCAAATTTATTGGGGCCAACACACGGCCGTGTGTCGGCCGACACGTGGTGTCGTTTGAACTCACTTCAATCGAGTGAGCGACAACAATAAGAAAAGTGACGGTGCGGTGCGCCCCGGTTGCGTTGCGGTCTAGTGTGGCCCGACCTTTAGGCATGTGTGACTGTTTTCAAGCATGCGACAGCTGTAATGTATACACGCATTTGGCAACTGTATTAATATTGCAAACATGTTATCAACGCTGGTAGTTCATTCCACAGACATACGTTGCATTGTTACACTCTAATAGGATTGCCAATCTATGTATTTTTATCTTAATGTAGATATTTTGTACTTTACAGAGAAACTATCTTAATATATCGAAAATCATCTAGTTTAGATACTTCTTTATTATACTTTTCCTATCTAATAGTAATGAATAGATGAATCTTAGATATAATTATTATTTCTTCCAATTATAAATGTCTATTGTTAGCAAAAGGTGACAACACTGCACTATGAGAAAAAACATGCAGCTCTTTAAATCTCGTGCGGCAGTAAGTTGCGTCTCTTACTTGTGCTGCAAACAAGGGATGTAACGGATATCCGTATCCGCAAGTGCGGAACTTTCGCGTGAAATCCTACATCCGCTTTCGCATACGCAATTTTTATGCGTATGCATAGCGGATGTTTTGTTTATATTACAATACTAGCTGGTACCCACGACTTCGTTCGTGATTGTAAAGAATTCATATTGACAGCTATAGACATCTAACCACCCTAGTGCACGATGGGAGACTCGATACTATTACCATACACAAGTACCAGTCTTCTGCGCTATGTAGTTCCGGCAGCAAGGTAAAATTTACGGATACACACAAGTCTTTGGATGAAACACGAAAATATTCATGATCGACCAATTTCAAACACCATATCTCACACACTCCCACAGTTACCGAATTTCGGCCAACGTTGTGATCGATGGGAGACTCTGTTACTACCACACACAAACGCCAGTGATCTGCGATTGATAGTTTTCACTTAAAAGTGATACACCGTGACACATGCGTCTTTGGCAGAAATATGAAATTGCCACAGGTCGACCATTTTCACCCCCCCATATTTTCCACACCCCCATAGCTACAGACATCTAACAACCATAGTGAACGACAACAGACACGATTCTACTACCACACATAAACACCAATGCTCTATGCTATGTAGTCGTGGCAGAAAAGTGAAATCTGCGGAGACACATGCCTTTCGTCGAAATACGAAAATATCCTTGGTCGGCCACTTACAACCACCATATCTACCACAGTACCACAGTTTCTGAAATTCGGCTGCTGTTGTGATCGAAAGGTGACTCTGTGCTACTACTACACACAAACGCCAGTTATCTGTGATCTATAGTTTTCGCTGAAAAGTGATACACCATGACACTTTTGTCTTTGGCAGAAGTATGAAATTGCCACAGGTCGATCATTTTCAACCCCCATATCTCCCACACCCCCATAGCTACCGACATCTAACAACCATAGTGCACTACATGAGATACGATTCTACTACCAAACACAAACACCAATGCTCTATGCTATGTAGTTGTGGCAGAAAAGTGACATATGCGGAGACAGTCGAAATACGAAAATATCCTTGGTCGGCCACTAACAACCACCATATCTACCACAGTACAACAGTTTCTGAAATTCGGCCGCTGTTGTGATCGTAAGGTGACTCTGTGCTACTACTACACACAAACGCCAGTTATCTGTGATCTATAGTTTTCGCTGAAAAGTGATACACCATGACACTTTTGTCTTTGGCAGAAGTCGAAATTGCCACAGGTCGACCACTTTCAACCCCCATATCTCCCACATCCCCATAGCTACCGACATCTAACAACCATAGTGCACGACAGGAGAGACGATTCTACTACCACACACAAACACCAAAAGTCTATGTTATGTAGTTGTGGCAGGAAAGAGAAGTATACGGAGATACGAATTTTTGGTCGAAATATGAAAACGCCCTGCACTGACCAACTTTAATCATTATATCTCCCACATCCCCACAGCTATCGGCATTCGGCCAACGTTGTGCACGACAGGAAACTCTATGCTACTTCCACCCACAAACATCAGTGATCTGTGCTAGGTAGTGGTGGCTGAAAAGTGAAATATAGGAAAAAACACGTCTATTTTTATATATATATAAGATTATTCTTTTCTCTTTATCGAGATTCTGACCATTGTCGCTTAGCTAGCAAAAAAGTGGTTGATATGTAATCGTAATTTTCCCGGCGGATCTGTTGCTTGAAGATTTCTCGGGCGTGCATTCAATTGACCCGGCTGCACGCCCGAGAAATCTTCATGCAAAAATAGTTGTTGTTTTTCTGACGATCTTGCAATAAAAGTAACAATGAACAAAACGGTGTTATTACCTAAGCGACGAATTTACATATTAAGTACAAGTATATACTGTATATGTGTTGCGTTGTGCATCTCAAGCTTCTTCCAGCCTCTTCGCAGATAATAGAGTCAAGGGTGCGCATTCCGTTCCCTTTATCATAACCACTGAGAAATCACTAATAAGTAGTTTAGAAATTAATAACGCATGAGAACGTTACATTCCATGAATTTTATATTTTACTCGAAATAAAGTATTTTCACATACTTTTCTTATTGTTGTCGCTCACTCGATTGAAGTGACTTCAAACGAAACCGCACCGTGTGTCGGCCATCATTAGTTTGGTTTAACTTATGACGGTGCGGGCCGGTATCGGGCTGGTCGATATGGAGAAGCATATACGAAGGGTTCAGAAATTTCTTGTCCTTTACGACTAAATATTGTTTTAGCGTTACTGATTGCTTCTATAAAAGTGCCCTTTTTTTAGCCTTACTTTAGGTTCATCAGATGTTCGTAAAATTTAGGTAGCGTCATTGTATGTTCGCATTAACAAATCAAAGCTTTGGCAGACGTGAAATTCGATTTTAAGGCCTGTAAACATTGCGTCCGAGATCCGGATTTTGAACCGGGGTCTTTCCATACTCGAATAACACTCCGCAAGCATCTGAATTTAGAACTATTGAAAAATATGTATTCAATCATACAAAAGTACATTTGTGTTTTGGGATAGCAAAAATAATTGATATAGAAAAAGGACGTTGATTTTACTATGTTAGAATATTTATTTGACATTACATCCAGATTTGTCTCTTGACTCGGATGGTTACGGCGTACGATTGAGGTTACTGAAAGTTCCTTGCTTGAATCCCTGTCTCAGCTGTAATTTTCATGGGTCTTAAAATTGACAGTCACCTCTGTCAAAGCTTTGATTTGTTAATGCTAGGACGTTCCGTGGTTCGAATTTCACTTTAATCTATAGGTCTCCTTTTAAAAATAGGTAGCAACAATGGAGGTGCACTGCGCGGCTGATAAGAAATTCTGTAACAGGAATTTTTAGATCACATGAAGCTATTATTATTTTACAGAATTTTGTAGTTTGTATTTAAATTGAAATGTATAATAATCTTATTATTTTTTGTTAAAAAATATTGAGTGAATTGAAAGGAACCTGTAACCGCTTTCACAGACCATCTTTTATCGAAAATCGGATCTCGTAGGTCCTACAAGTTGTACTTTGAATGTGCCACAAGAGCATTGGGAAAGTGGGTGGCGAGCACGGAACTGAGCGTGGCGGGTAGGCTGTAACGGCCAGGTATCGCATTAGGGAGGAAGCCGGTTGGAATCCCCGTCCGGAAATACAGATTTGGATTTTCCATGGCTTCCCCAAATCACTTTAGGGCAATGCTTCCTTTATAGACCATGGACGAATTCCTTCCCGTTTCTAAACCCCGACCTTTTCACGCCTCTAATGACCTCAACGTCGACAATTTGTACAATAAGACAAAAAAAAAAAAAATACGAAGATGTGTGGTGGCATGGTTTTGTGGTTGACGCTTGAATTAGTCTATCCACGAACTTCGAAAAGTTCATATGACAAAGACTGGTTTTTAGACGCATGCGTAGTTACGTAATTAATTTAATTCACTTGTGAAATCATCCCACATTTTTGGTTGTTGAAAGATAAGTAAAAAATAAATCAAAATGGCAGTATTATATGGAAATAGAATTAACTTATGAAAAAAGACTGATTTTAAACTTATTTTTGATAAAACATTAAAATCTAAATAATTATACAGGGTGTCCAGAAAAGGACTCCCTGATTTCAAAATTAAATATCTCGAAAACAAAGATCGATAGAGGAATGCAGTAAACGGTATGTTTATCGTGACAGCTGTAAGAAGTGTATACAGCAGTTTGAAATAATAGTTACAAAAGCTGCTAACAGATGGCGCTGTATGCTCATATCAGCATACATAAGTGAAATAATCGTATGAAAACAATCTTTGCAAACAATCACATCACAATGTTTTCAAAATGTTCACCATTGGCACGTTTCAATGGTGGAACTGATCGCCCTGAGCTTCGGATCACTATTTAGGCATTATGTATGGCGATTACAGCGCCATCTGTTAGCAGCTTTTGTAACTATTATTTCAAACTGCTGTATACACTTCTTACAGCTGTCACGATAAACATACCGTTTACTGCATTCCTCTATCGATCTTTGTTTTCGAGATATTTAATTTTGAAATCAGGGAGTCCTTTTCTGGACACCCTGTAAATTTCTCTTTCCACATCCGCTTCCGCAAAACATCCGCATCTGCGGATGTCAAGCTCTGAACATCCGCATCCGCAAAGATGACATCTGCAACAACCCTACTGCAAACTTCAAAATCTGATTTTAATACCCACAATGGCGGCTACCACTGATAAAAAGAAATGCAGACAATATTCACATAAGTATTTGAAGTATGGTTTGCAAATGAATCTATTCCTATCGGCTTGTTATGTGAAGAAAAAAAAAACTTTCAGCAACGATGCTATAAAGCCGGCGAAAATGAAAAACCACTTGGAAATTATTCATCCTGGTAATAAAAACAAAGATTTTGAGTATTTTAAAATGCTAAAAGAGAAACAGAGAGCTAGGCCAAATTTGAAAACATTTGAAATCGTCTGCTAGTGCCGATAGTGAAGGACGACTAATACAAAAGAAAGACAAACCGTAAACTATTCGCGATGAGATTACAAAGGTGGGTTTACACGTTCTTGCACAAATGGCTTGCGCAAGCCAGTTTGTAAAAATGAACCAATGATGTTGCCGTTCGCACGTTCAGTTTGGGTTGCACAATTGTGAAGTGAAAGATCCTGAAAATTGTAGTCTGCTGTGTTGAAGATGGAAAGTTTTGACGAATAACTAATGCATGAAAAGTTGCGGTTTGCATTATAAAAAAAGATCAAATTGAAGACTTATGAAAGAGGGATTTGATTTCTCATACCAATGTAATAACTGAATTACGCAGTGAACCTGACGATTTTCGCATCTATATGTGTATGGACAAATCTACATACCAGCATTTGCCAAATTTAATCACTCCAATAATTTCAAGAGCAGATACTGTTCGCAATTTTTCTACCAAAATTTTATGCCCATGAGATTTAGCATTGCGCTCGCTGTATTCTTTACTCAACTTTCCGTCAACACGGAAACGACTTGTATTGGTTAAGAAATTCTCTCTCTTTGGACTTTTGAACAATACATTAAACAAACTAAACAATAATCAACTCGAACTGAATGAGTAAATCATAAAATAAGTGAATTAAGATTGCTGAATAGATAACTGCCAACTGATAAGGTGAGGGGAACAGGTGGTCGAACGTCATCATCACCTATGCGCATGCGCAAAGTTGGAGATGAAGCTTGAGCATTGTTTAGACGCTCATGTCAATTCTCCAACCTCAAACCAATTTTCTGTCGGGACAGATATTACTCAAGCCAAACTTTTTGGCTTGCGCTAAAGTCATGCCTGCTTTTACACGCAACGGTTTACTGGCTTGCGCAAGTCAGTTTGTGCAAAAGGCTTGAGCGTGTAAACGCACCTTAACACCGCCAGGAGGGCTAGGCGGTGCCGTGCACCGAGGCCCCCAAGTTCAGGGGCCCCAAACTGAGTGGCGAACTTCTTGATATTGGGAAAACTGTGCATCAGGTCAGTTAATAAAATTAAAGCTCAATTTCAGATTGTTTGTGAAGAAAATGATGAAACTTTCAACCAACTACTTTTTCACACTGACGTAAGGTGTTTGTCAAAAGGTGATAGTTTGCAGAGGCATGTTGACTTGTACGATTCATCTGAAGAATTTCTTAGGAATTGATTCCATCACTATGTGACGAGTTTAAAACAGTGCAAGAACCATCTGTTCTATTTGGCAGAACTTTATTAGAAATCTAATGAAGAACAGAAGCATTTACAACGGAGAAAAGTTGCAATTGTTCAAGCTCAACCAATCATAATGGCCTTTCATATAAAAATGGAGCAATTTAAATCTTCACTGGCAGGAAAAGCTTTTAAATATTTATAAAACTTGCGAGTACTAAAATAAAATGAAAATATTTCCGAACGTGATTTGGAAATATATATTAAACATCTTAATAAATTAAGAAAAGACTTTAAAGCACGTTTCGAAGCTTGGAGAATTTGCATGTTCCTGACTGGTTTGCTACTCCATTTGATGTAAAATTGACAAACTGATTGAAATATTTGTAGATCTCGAAGCTAAAGCGATTTTTAAAAACAAAAACCTCAATGAATTATGGAGCAATAACAAAATTGCTACTAAATACCCCAAGATCAGAGCAGAAGCCGAACCTTTCTTACTTGTATTCCCAACTTCCTACATGGCTGAAGCTGGTTTAGCCACGCGAACGCAATTTTGACAAAGCAGAGAAACTTACTGACCTGGAAAACCGTGTTTTGCGATTAAAACTTACCAATTTTCAACCGAATCATAATAATCTTGCTGATATCCACTAATATCATAAAACAATGTTAACATAATTTTAAGGTACTCAATAGTAGTCGCAAAATGACAACAAGAGGATCTTTTAGCCAAAATAATTTGTAAAATTTTCAAAGATAATTGTGTATTTTACGTTTTATGACACGTGCGCTTTAAAAACTACATGCAAATTTCCGTAATATTTAAGATTATAATAACTGTAGAAAATATCTACTTTTTCTGTTAATGTTATTGGATGGATTTTATAAGATATGAAAACCATAAATTATTTCATTGGATTGTTACGCAGGCTTCCATTGCTTAACATCAAAAATGCCAAAGACGTTTTTATTAAATACGTCATCTGGAGCTTCAATGGTATGGTCAACGGCATAAAAAGTTTGGGGACCCTTGATCTAGAGGATAACACCTGAATCCAATGTTGCGGCTGGCGTATTGCGCAACAGCTCTGACACAAGGGCTAAGAATAGCAGCAGGGCGGACACTACAGTGCCGCCGCCTGCTAACTCGCTCACATCACACGTCGAACGTGACGCAACTCTAGTGGCCACTGCTTCTAATTGTGCGTCAAGCCGTCCGACCCTAGTCAGAAACCAGTTTTCATTGTGTGAGTGAATAGTACAGAAGTATCAGCACAACCGCAAGATTTTATACCATCATAATGAAATCGCCACCGAGCCTCATGGTTGAGCTACTGACGGTCGGGAGAACGCGTTCAATCTCCGTTCCTTCGAAAGTATGGCCGAATTTCTATCAAATGACGTCACCTCACTTTCACTAACTGAATCTACACACATATGCTTTACTTTTACCAGAGTGAGGCACGACCCATCTGCTGGACGCGCACAAAGTTTAAGAACAAAGTGGAAGAGCGCGAGAAAAAACGAGCCATCTGCCAGCAACCAGAACACTCCCCACCTCCAGCCAGTCGGAGATACCAACCTGAAACTACACACACTCACTCCGTTCGACTCTACACTGCACTGCACACTGGCTCACTCTGCCGCGCAGCCCAACAGCCGACGCAGCGCAGCGCTCCCCCCCCCACCCCCCCCCCTCCCTTTACTGCCAACAGTAAACTTTCTGCCGCGTAGCGAATGTACTGCTATTATCTTCTCTAAGATTTGTCCCGTACCGATCAAACATAATAAGCGAGCAATAATAATATACTGTATATAATATTTCACAAACACGCCTTGGCTTACAAACTCAGAAGGGGGGATTGTTCGGCAACTCCTCAAGGATCTATTCTAAGTCGTCTCCTAAACCCAATGTACATAAAGGATGCAATAACGGAAGTAAAAAATTCACAGCAAGTATTACAATTACGGCCGTACGTATTAGATAAGCAGTAACAGTTTTGTAAATCTAACTAATCAAACGTATTTTAAAAGTACGTGCAGAAAAATTAAAGTTTGACAGGCTGCATTTAATTACATCCTGAATTACCGCTTTTACAAAAGTGATACCACTCCGAGCCGTCAAAAATCCAATTAAGATGCACATCAGTATATGAGCAGCGCAAAAATACTCCAATTGTCTTAAAATATCCATGAAAAATCAAATCGAGATGATAAAATTTCGAGATGAGTGAGTGAGTGAATGATCCGAGGGAACCATGGAAAACCCAAACCTGGATGGCCGGACAGAGATTTGTACCCATGTTCCTCCGAATTCGAGGCCAGAGCGTTACAGTTCACCCAATACGCTCGGTCTGTTGTTATTAACAACAAGATTAAATTATCCGCAAAGCAGAGGATGATGTCAGGCCAAAGTACGGGCAGTGAATTAAACCTGTTCCGTTCAACGATATGTATTAAATAATTCTAAAATTATTTTCCATCTCCCCCCTCCCCTCTCAGAAATTGGGGCCTAGGCACAAGTCCGCCTGTGCCAATGTCCATCGACAATACAGTCTTTACACACACCCACTGATTCAAACCAGCTCCCTTATTGTGTTGTGAAGTAATTTCCGCAGTTAACATCCCTTCCACAAAATAGAGGAACCGTGCGTTAAGAGTGGAAAGCCAACGATTCCTGTTTGTAACCTCGGGTCTCACTGGCTGATCTGGTTCCTGTAATCTTCTAATCAAATGCTGAGACGGTCCTACACACTTCACCAATTAAAATTTACGCTTCCTAAACACAGACGGCATGTTTTGCGATATCTAAGCTGTCCCCTTTAGAAGAGACCAGCGGACATGCTGTGTGTCAAGATGGCATGTAAAAAAAAAGTTGACGCGTCAATAGAGTAAAAGAGAATCCTGAGGGACAGCAAATTCGCGTCGTGTACTCTTTCAGGAAGAAACCATCCCTACGTGACGTTATCGACAGTTTGAGGGTAGTGTTGGTTTGCGAGCGCAACATCTTCGCTTGACTGGCGTCGACTCACCGTCACGCTCCCATTGGCTGCCGCATTCCACGGCCACGGACATGGATACGCCACTTCCTGCAGCTATTCCGCTGACACTTATGTACAAAAATTAGCATTTTATCGCTAACCTGGGACAGATCGGTTGGATCCGACTCGATTATTTAACAGTAATCATGTTGAATTAAGAATCTTTAGTCCTTTTATGTATAAAACATGCTGGTTAAGGATACATTCAACTCAATCTCTTCGATAGGTAAATGAGGAAGGCGACCACGAGTTCACACAATAACAGAGGAGTCCATAGGTTGATTGCTTCCGGCAGCAACCCTTGCACCTGGCATATCTTAAGTTATCACAGGTAATTTACTTATCGCTTTCTTAAACTGAATTTCATAGCAGCTATTGAAGACACCCATGCACAATCTTCTCCCCCATCTAACCCCTGTTCCCCAACAGGTTGACACATAATATCTCCAACAACGGTTACCTTGCGACCCAGGATACTACTGGCCCAAGATTAAAGACCAGAAATCCACTCCTGGTCCACATTCCTTTCTCAGCTTAACTTATAACGGGACGAGTTCAAATTCTATTCTCTTGTGTTTTAATTAGGGGGTAAAAAGGGTATTTTGCTTCAAATCCGCACATTGCAATCATCCGAAGGACAGTTCTGATGCTCAAGGAACCTTCGAAGCAGTAGCCTATTTTTAAAATATTGTCGTTCAATACACCGAAAACGCATTTTTTTTTTTTTTTTTTTTTTTTTTGTAAATTTAAGTACACAAACATACAATTAACTAAAATAAAATTAAAATTAACTCGTCTCAAGTATGACTAGCTCTTTACGAATAGAACAATCAAAAAACATGTACCAGAATGCATACCCCAAGGTTTAAAATGCTGAAGCAGAGAAAACTTTTTTTAAATCGAACTTTATGCCTACTCGATGTAAAGGTTATTAGACGCGGGATAGGAATGAGACTCATGGAATGGAAAGGAATTTGATCATTGCCTTTTGAAGGAAACATCCCGGCATTCGCCTGGAGTGATTTGATGACACCATGGAAAACCCAAATCTGGTTTGCCGGAAAGAGATTCAAATCCACGTCCTCCGGAACGGGAGGCCAGAGCATTGCCCCTCATCTACCACCCCCAGTCAGAGAAATCGAATTAGACCGAAAATCACGGAGAAGTAAATATCATTCAATAGCTATGGATGGGGTGATTTTGAAACATAGAAGATTCAGGTCGAAAAACAAACTGGCAAAACATTAAAGTGAGTTCGAACAGATAATGGGGCTTGAAATTTGTTCAAAGAATTTGGATATTTTCTGTGAGAGTAACGGCATTATGCACAAAAACACAATGACTTACAAACCACAGCAAAATGTGATAGTAAAGAGATTCAGCAGAACTCTGATGGATCTAGTGAGAAGTGATATCAGCAGTAGCAGGTTGCCTAAAGCAGCTTGGGCAGAACTGATACATATTGTCACATATATTAGTAACCGAGTCACTACTGTTATAACTCCATACTAGACGACCCGTGCAAAATTTCGCGAATAAAATACAATGAAAAGCGAGGTTGAATGCTTGTAATATAATGAAAAGTAGAACCGTACTTTTGTTGCAAATATTTTTTTTTTAGTGTAATAGGTACGCATCAAAGTATTTACAACATATTACGAAACAGTTAGGAAAATTTCAAACACACTGTATTTACGACAAACTGTCACTGACCTTAACAGAATACAACCAGCCTTAACAAAATGCACACTATATATCAACATCTCTGTGGTATTTGTTGCTGTTTGAATAAAATGTGTACATTGGAATTGTATAGCAAAACGAAAGTGTTTCCATAACAGAAAAAAATATCTACAAAGCTACTTATTGAATAAAAAAAAAGTTTATTGACATCTCTGTGATAGCTGCTGCTGCAATCTAGGGACTTGGCTCTTAACTTTCTCATACGCCCTACCACTTTAAGCTCCAAATTCCGAAAAATTCTTTCTTAATTAATGATTTTACCCAACTGGAGACCTCAATCATTAAAACGATATGATATTTATCGATTACGTCTAGGTATCGATGAAGATAAATGGCTTGTAAAAATAATAATAATAATAAAACCACGCTGTATAAATATTATTGATACTTTGGCCTTTAAGGGTCGAATTCCAAAAATTTTCTTTTATAAAATACGATATGACCAAAGCAGCAACCTTGGTCTTTAAAATGATACCTCATTTATCAATTTCGGTTAGTTATCAAGCGAGGTACTAAAAAAAAATCTACAAATGAGTATATTTTTGCCCCTTAACGGTTGAATATGGAGAAAGTTTTTTCTTAAAATATGATGTGACCAAAGCGAATAATTTAATATTTAAAACGATACCTCATTTATTAATTTCGGTTGGGTATCGAGGGAAGTAAATAGCTCGTGACAGAAAAATGCGTTGTAGAAATAATAATACTTTTGCCCTCTAAGGCTAGAATTTTGAAAAATTTCGTTCTTAAAATGTGGTTTAACGGAAATAAGACCATACGAAGACCTCAATCTTTAAAATAATTCCTCGTTTATCAATTTTGCTTAGATATCAAGGGATATAAATGACTCGAGACACAAAAAAAGACATCTTAGAAATACTGATATTTATGCCCTTTAAGAGCTCAATTCAGAAAAATTCATTTCTTAAAATGTGATGTTACCACAGCGGAAATCTTAATTTTTAGAATGATACAATATTTATCTATTTCGGTTACATATTAATGGAGATAAATGGCTCGTGACACAAAAATGCGTTGCAGAACCATTTATATTTTTTCCCTTTAAGGGTTGAATTACAAAAAACTTCTGTTTTAAAATATGATGTCACCAAAGCTGAGACATTACTCCACATAATCTTACCTGATTTATCGATTTTGGTTAGATATCCAGGGAGATAAATAGCTCGAGACACAAAAAAATTCAATTTTAGAAAAATTGTCATTTTTGCCCATTAAGGGTCGAATTTCGTTGTTGTTATTTTTTGGGTTTAAGGGCGCGTCGACGTCTGGGTCATTAGCGCCCTAACAACGACCAGCTTAGCAATGTGGCTTAAAATCTAAATATTTCCGTCTGTATGGCCAACTGTAGAGGGGTCGGCCACACAGACGGCAGGTCCAAGTAAAATGCTAGGCCAACGTCTGCCCTTAAGTCAAACCATAAAACACCATCAGTTAAAATGTGGCGTACCGTCAAAGGTACGCCACAAGCATCAAATTCCGGTGGGTCCTCCCGGCGGAGAAGAAAGCTGTGCCCTACACGGAGGTGAGTAAGGAGAACCTCATCCCTCCTCGCCCGCTGGAAGGAACTGCTCCACGGCTGAACTGTCGGTTTGACCAACCGGAGCTTATTATGCTCTACTTCCTGTCACTGCATCTGCCAAACGCCAAAGAAAAATCTCTTCGCCGCCGAGGCAAGGTCTGACTTTGGGACCGGAGCAAAGTCGGTTCTGACCTTGTCGCAGGCTAACTTGGCAGCTTCATCAGCAGCCTCGTTCCCCCTGATTCCCACATGGCCGCGTACCCAGCAGAAAACAACCTTCTTCCCACAGGACTGGAGGAAAAGGAGGGCGTCCTGGATGTCCTGGACTAGACGATCTGCTGGGTACATATTTCCTAAGGCCTGAATACAGCTGAGGGAATCACAGCACATGATAAATCTCTTATTGTGCATTACTTTCATATGCTGGAGCGACTTTAACACAGCGTAGCAATCAGCGGTGTAAACGCTGCACCAGCCGTCCAGTTTGAATGTGTAAGTCGCTCGAGGGAACACTACGGAGCAGCCAACTCCGTTAGCCTGCTTAGACCCATCCGTATAGACCGGGGTAAACATGCGATACTGATTTAAAACGTCTCTAAACATATTAATAAAAACACTGTCAACGGTAAACAGTTTATTATATCGAGAGAGATCTAAAATTATTCTGGGTCTCTTTAAAATCCAGGGAGGAGATTTACTCCAACCCTGGTGATAAAATGCGGGCAGCTCTAATCCATATTCTTCTAAAATTGCCCTTGTACGGTAGCTAAATGGTTTCGTTACTCTCCGACGGTTGTTGTAGAGCCGTTCGAAATTTGGATGCGTAATTACGTCGTGCACGGGACTGCCAGGTGTTATGGCGACGTGCATGAAGTGTCGCACCATGAGGAGATGCCGGCGGGCGATAAGCGGTGGCTCGCCAGACTCGGCACAAATGCTGGGTAGGCGGCTGGTGCGGTAAGCACCCGTGGCGAGCCTAATCCCTGCATGGTGGACACTATCCAATATTCGCAGGAAACTGTCCCGTGTAGAACCGTATAGTATGGAACCCTAACCCAGTCGCGACCGTACAAAGGCAAGAGCGATCAGCGCCCCAAGACCTGCCACAAAGACATTTTAAAATTTTTAAGGCTTTTAGGCCTCTGGTTTTCACATCTTTAAGATGTGGAAGCCACGTCAACCTACTAACTAAAATGAGGCCCAGAAAACGGACAGTATCAGTAAAACTTAAAACGGTGTTCCATAGGTAAGGTATGGTTGAGGTAAAAGGCTTCTGCTCTGAGTAAAATGTACACATCTGGTTTTCTCGGCCGAGAACCGAAAACCAGTGTGCACTGATCATTCGTCCAAACTGTTCAGCGCGAGCTGCAGCAGCCGTTCAGCGCTTCTCAGGTTGGACGATGCACAATAAATTAAAAAATCATCTACGTACAAGGTGTATCAGATGGGACACCTTATTACGTTTGATAGGCTATTTATTGATCGCAATTGCGAAAAGGGTCACACTTAAAACTGACCCCTGAGGAACACCGTTCTCCTGGATAAAAAGATCTGACACTTCTTTACAGACTCGGTACCGGAAGCAACGTCCTGATAAAAAGGATTTTAAATAACGGGGCAGATTTCCCCTAAATCCCTATTCCTGTAGTTGTTTTAAAATGACATGACGCCAGGTAGTATCGTAGGCTTTTTCAATATCGAAAAACACTCCAATGAGATGTTGGCTGCGGATAAATGCATCCTGAATGGCCGCTTCCAGCAGGATAAGGTTGTCCATGGTGGAATGGAACTTCCTGAATCCACACTGAAAGCGGCTCAAAAGGTTTTGGTATTCCAGACACCAGACGAGGCGGCGATTAACCATCCTCTCCAGTGTATTTCCCAGGCAGCTTGTCAGTGGAATACTACGATAGCTACCTGGCAACAACTTGTCCTTCCCAGGTTTGAAAATGGGTATTAATGTTGCTTCTTTCCACGAGTCGGGGAAGTGTCCTCCGGTCCATATATTGTTAAAAATATCCAGAAGGTACTCCTTAGCATCTTTACTAAGATGCCTCAGCATCTGGTACTGGATCATATCAGGCCCTGGAGCGGTGTCATTGCCGCTGTTTAGTGCCGACTCTAGCTCCCAGAATGAAAAGTGGCTATTATACGCCTCTATATCCGACGAATCGAAGCACAGTATTCGCCTTTCAGCAGCAGATCTTCGCTGCTGATCGCGAGGATGCAAATTGTTAGACGAAGTGATGGCAGCGAAATTCTCTGCCATCAACTGCGCTATGCTTCGTTCGTCGGTAACTATACATCCCTGATCCAGCAATCCAGATACTGGCGGGCGGGAGTACCTTCCAGATATACGGCGGACAGGCTCCAATACTTTAGATGATGAAGTGGAACGATTAATTGTGCTCACAAAGGTCTGCCATGACCTTTTCTCGCTCTCCTTAACAACTCGACGCGCCTTAGCTCTAGTAATACAGAACGCTGCCAGGTTGTCAGATGTTGTCTGCAACCTAAATCGACGCAACGCCCGTCTGCAACCCTGAATAGCGGAACGACATTCGTCGTTCCACCAGGGGACAGGCGTCCTTCGCAGCGTTCCGGAGTTTTTCGGCATGGAGACGTCAGCTGAACGGTGAATCACTTCTCTGAAGTGATCCACCTTCTCCTGTATACTGCCACAGGGTTGCAATAGTACAGAACGGCAGTAGAGCTGCCAATCTGCACCTCTGACGTTCCATTTACGCCGGTTATTACTTCCTCCACGTTCAAACTCGATGTGCAACCAAATAGGGAAGTGGTCGCTTCCATGTAGGTTGCGATCCACCTCCCAATGCACGGAGTCCGCAATTGAAGGAGAGCACAGCGAAAGGTCAATGGCAGAGGACGTACCGGAAGCAGTGGTGAAATGAGTCATTTGTCCTGTATTCATGATACCAATGTCCTCCTGCTCTATTAATCTACCCACCACTCGGCCCCTGGGCTATCGGTGTTCGAGCCCCAAAGCGCACAATAGGCGTTGAAATCTCCCAAAAGGAGAAAGGGCCGAGTGAGTTGTACAATGCCAGCCAGGTCGTAGTAGTCGACAGATGTACCGGGTGGCAGATAAATAGAGCATATGGTCAGTTGGATTGGACCGTGTATTTTCACCGCCACTGCTTGTAAAGAAGAGGTGAGAGCAATGGGTTCAGAATGGACCATGTTTAGGACAAACACAGCCACCCCTCCCTTCGCTCGATCACCCTCGGTATCGTCCTTTCTATAAATGTCGTATCCTCTTAGCACTGGATGGTGGTTTGGTCTAAAATGTCTCTCTTGTAGACACAAACGCAATGGTTTACACCGTGCCAAGAGTTCTACTTCCTCTTTGTGAGCCTGATAGCCATTTAAGTTCCACTGTAGTATGGGAGCCATCTCACCTATTTAACCTAACCCGCCCAGGGTCGGGTGGGTCCTCGTCCTGTGACTGCTGAGGGACGGGACCAGGTTCGTCCACCAGCATTTCGGTGTCTTCAGGCTCTGAAGACACTTCGGATTCGGTGAAGGCATCTGAGGCACGCGGATTCTTCTTCCGCCGAGGCCTTTTCCCCTTCTTCTCCCTGGTACTTTGTAACCTGGGAGGTGATTTAATGAAAGCTGCAGGGTCCGAGTGCCGAAACTTCGGACCTCGGACCTTTTGTTCTTTTTGCCTTTCGCTCGATTCTGCTATTTCTGTTGACACTGTAGCAGGTGGTGTTGCTACTGTAGAAGATGATGTATTATTAATAGCAGTAATTGCTACGGATGACTGTGTAGCTGTTGCTGGTGGAAAGTTTGAACCTGTTGCTGAAGTGGTCGGGTTTGCAGACGTGCTGCTACCGACGTCCGCGGTCTTGGGTGTTATGACCTTGGTGGCTTTTGGGCCACAATTGCATTGACATGAGCACATGGTACTTGTGCCCATGTCTGCAAAAGACGTCTGTGTAGCAACACTTTCTTTCCTGACGGGAGTTGATAACGTTTTGGCGAAGCTTGTGGTGAAGACCGGTGGCGCAAGCGCCTTAAACAGTTTCTTCGCTTCGCCATAAGATAGTCGTTCCTTTGTTTTCAACACCTGTACCTTCTTTTCATCAAGGTACACTCGACACTCTCTGCTCCAGGCTGGATGAGACCCAGAGCAGTTTACACACATCTGTGGAAGGGTACAACTTGTACCTGGCTCATGTGCAGCCTTACCACATTTCCCACAGATGGCGTTGCCATTGCAGGTCGCCGTCGTATGACCGAACCTCTGGCACTTAAAACAGCGCATCGGGTCCGGTACATACGGGCGAACATTAAGATTCAGATATCCTGCTTTGATAACTTTCGGCAAAGTCAGAGTGTCGAACGTCAGGGCGAAGATGGCAGTCTTTTCGAGACTGCCGTTAACCCTTCGCGTGATCTAACGAACCTCGACCACGTGATCTGATGCCCACTCTTTAAGAAGTTCCTCGGTCTCTAAATCACTTTACTGCGAACTCCCCGAGCTTCTCACACTTGAAGGAGTAGGACAGACTGCTTGTAGGTAGATGTTTCAAGCAACAATGTCCCATTCCTCAGCTTTTTTACTGATTATAGGGTTCCTGCGACACCATCTAGACCTTTTTGAATGTAAAATGGAGAGATCTTTTCGAAAGATGCCTCCACCCGTGTCATTATAACGAAGGCATTTTCTATCAAATAATCCTTCCTGTTACAGTTTCCATTACCAGGAGGAGGGCTGTCGACCCTCGCCCGCTTGCCACTTCTTTGGGCGTTAGAGTTAGAATTCCCCTGCGACGTGCCCAAGCCGCAGGTAGAGGGAGAATTTTTGGAATTTCTTGTTATTTTGTCCCACGAGTTCGGAGGAAACGATGTCGAGTGACGTGGAGCCCCCGCATCACGCCACCAAGCCCGATACAACAGGGGTGCGGCAGGTGCCCCTGAGGTTTTACGTTAGCGGGTGGTTTGCCTCACAACCCACCCACCTCCTCGGCACGTTACTCACCTTGAGGTTGAGGTTTTTTTTATAGAGGTTTCTACCATCCTCACGATCCGGGCGATTAAGCCAAGATCCCCGTTCTCCTAGGCACACAACGTTCCACCGCTACTCCCTACGGTGGTCGTTGAAGCATGGTAGGAGTTTACGGTGTGGGAAACTTGCGGCGCTCACAAGTTTCCAGCTCGGGCACCGCGGGTTCGCCAAACCCGTATCTGGCACTTGCGTACCAGGCCCCTGCGGGGGTCGAATTATGAAAAATTCCTTTCTTAAAATATGTTACCATGGCGGAGATCTTGGTCCTCAATATGATTCCTCATTTATCTGTATCGGTTAGATATGAAGTGCGATAAATGGCTCGTGACACAAAAACGCATTGCAAAAATATTGCTACTTTTGCCCTTTAAGCGTCGAATTCCGAAAAAATTCTTGTCTTAATATATAAAGTCACAAAAGCGGAGATCTTAAACTTTAAAATGATACTTCATTAAAAGATTTCAGATAGCTATCCAGGGAGATAAATTACTCGTAACACACAAAACAGCATTTTAGACATATTGACATTTTGCCATTTAAGGGTCGAATTCTTAAAATTTGATGTGACCAAAGTGGAGACCATAAGCTTTAAAATGACACCTCATTCATTGATTTCGGTTAAGTATGAAGGAAGTTATAGTTTTGTGACAAAAAAAAAAAAAAAAAAAAAAAAAAAAAAAAAAAAAAAAAAAAAAAAAAAAAAAAAAAAACTTTATCTACTATATAATTTCGTAAGTTCACTCGCTCACCTTGATAGCTATTGGCTGAAAAATGGTGGCGTCATAGGCCAGCTCGCAAAACTGCGACCAGAGATACCATTATAAGAAATTCGTGGTTATGTCCAAAATTTAATAGCTAAGCAACTACAACCAAATTAATAGCAATAATACAGTCATTAAGTTTGCTTTTCGTAACGTTTCATACTTCAAAAAAATATTGATAACTTTTGCGGCTGAAAAAAGTAGATCTGCTTTTCAGTAACATGTTTCTAATGAAAGCAACTTAAAAAAAAAACTTTTAAAAAAATTATTCATGGTCTCTGCTGTAACCACGAATGACAATTATTATTCCGGCTTGGAAAAATTTCAATCTAATTAAAATTTTCGCTAATGTTGTTGCTTGACCAAAGTTTATGCATTATGGTTTATTTGCATTTTAATGATTTTACCGACCACTTTCGTTAATGACTTTTGTTCATGTTCGCTGTACGTGAATTATTATGTTATTTTAAGTGAACATCAGACCAAATATGTTACCAAATCGAGTATTATGGAAATTCATTCCTGCGGAGTTGCTCAACTGTTTCATAATATGGAATGTGTATTCTCTGGCCGTCACAGATACTATGGCCAATGTTACATTATGAGTGTTTGTCCAATTTCAATAAGAAACAACATGATGCTTTCGAAGCAAACAGTTTTTTTTTTTTTTTTTTTTTTTTTTAATTTTGCTGAATGAACTTTAAGGGTCAAATACAAGTCAAGTTCGTATTTAAGCAAGTTCGAGTGTATTACCTTTGAAACAGTTACATGATAGCGCGATCGTTCCTGTGTGTGTTTAATACCTACCACTATTAATGCTTCCGAGTTCTTCACGCTCAAGAGAATTTATTCACCTTGAAACACAGGTCAAGTTTATATTTGGCCAGATCAGATCAACCTGTCATAATCTTTCGTCGTAAAAAACGGGAACTATTCTAGCCCGTGACGATACGCAAAAAACAGTCACGGGCTTACACTAGTAGAAATATTATATATGACTAGACGACCCGTGCGAAAATTTCGCGAATAAAATGCGATGAATAGTGAGGTTGAATTCTTGTAATATAATGAAAAGTAGAACCGTACTTTTGTTGCAAATATTTATTTTTTTAGTGTAATAGGTACGCATCAAAATATTTACAACATATTACGAAACAGTTAGGAAAAGACAAACTGTCACTGACCTTAACAAAATACAACCAACATTAACAAAATTCACACTACATATCAACATCTCCGTGATATTTGTTACTGTTTGAATAAAATGTGTACATTGGAATTGTATAGCAAAACGAAAGTGTTTCCATAACAGAAAAAAATATCTACAAAGCTACTTATTGAATAAAAAAAAGTTTATTGACATCTCTGTGATAGCTGCTGCTGAAATCTAGGGACTTGGCTCTTAACTTTCTCATACGCACTACCACTTTAAGCACCAAATTCCGAAAAATTCTTTCTTAATTTATGATTTTACCTAACTGGAGACCTTAATCTTTAAAAGATTTGATATTTATCGATTACGACTAAGTATCGAAGAAGATAAATGGCTTGTAAAAATAATAATAACAATAAAAACACGCTGTAGAAATATTATTGATACTTTTGTCCTTTAAGGGTCGAATTCCATAAAATGTCTTTCATAAAATATGGTGTGACCAAAGCAGCAACCTTGGTCTTTAAAATGTTACCTCATTTATTGATTTCGGTTAGTTATCAAGCGAGGTACAAAAAAAATCTAGAAATGAGTATATTTTTGCCCCTTAAGGGTTGAATATGGAGAAAGTTTTTTCTTAAAATATGATGTGACTAAAACGGATAATTTAATATTTAAAACGATACCTCATTTATTAATTTCGGTTGGGTATTAAGGGAAATAAATAGCTCGAGACAGAAAAATGCGTTGTTAAATATTAATACTTTTGACCTCTAAGGTTAGAATTTTGAAAAAGTTCGTTCTTAAAATGTGGTTTAACGGAAATAAGACCATACGAAGACCTCAATCTTTAAAATGATTCCTCGTTTATCAATTTTGTTTAATTATCAAGGGAGATAATCAACTCGAGATACAAAAAAAGGCATTTTAGAAATACTGATATTTATGCCCTTTAATAGCTCAATTCAGAAAAATTCATTTCTTAAAATGTGATCTTACCTCAGCGGAAATCTTAATTTTTAGTATGATACCACATTTATCTATTTCGGTTACATAATAATGGAGATAAATGGCTCGTGACACAAAAATGCGTTGCAGAACCATTTATATTTTTTCCCTTTAAGGGTTGAATTACAAAAAACTTCTGTTTTAAAATATGATGTCACCAATGCTGAGACATTACTCCTCATAATCTTACCTGATTTATCGATTTTGGTTAGATTTCCAGGGAGATAAATAGCTCGAGACACAAAAAAATGCATTTTAGAAAAGTTGACATCTTTGCCGTTTAAGGGTCGAATTACGAAAAATTCGTTTCTTAAAATATAATGTTTCAACGGCGGAGACCTTAGTCTTTAATATGATACCTCATTTATCTGTATCGGTTAGATATAAAGTGAGATAAATGGCTGGTGACACAAAAACGCATTGCAAAAATATTGATACTTTTGCCCTTTAAGCGTCGAATTCCGAAAAATTCTTGTCTTAGTATATGAAGTCACAAAAGTGGAGATCTTAAACTTTAAAATGATACTTCATTAAAAGATTTCAGATAGGTATTTAGGGAGATAAATGATTCATAACACAGAAAACAGCATTTTAGACATATTGAAATTTTTGCCCTTTAAGGGTCGAATTCCGAAAACTTCCGTTCTTAAAATATGATGTGACCAATGTAGAGACCATAAAGGCCTGGTCAAACAGAGCGCGGGCAGCGGGCACTGTATTACGTTGTATTGCAACAACCCTGTCAAACAGAAAGCGTGCAGCGCGTGCAGCGATCAGTTTGTGCGTGCACACAGATCGCGCGATCACGTCGAGGTGGCGAATGTCGAAATTGAGGAACTAATTAATTTGGTTAGCGAAAAAGATTAATTATTTGATTTACGCAACCTCGACTACAAAAACAACAAGAATAGTGAAGATTTGATTGAGATTACGCGGAAAACGAAAAAAAAAACTTCAATTTTTAATTGAATTACTATTTATTTATTTTAAGGTATTTTATTTCGTATATCATTTAAATTATATTATTTATATAACGGTTTTTTTTATTTGGTACATTTATTTAGTTGCAACTTATTATTTACTTTCAAGTTTGACATATAACATATAATTCTGTTTATTTAAGTAAGTAAGAATGTAGTAAACACATATGTTTACAATACGTTTAAATATCAATTAAAATAATGAAAGTAAGTGACGAATTGATCTCTCACTTGAACTCGATTTGTCGTCGTCGTATTTGAGAATGCCGTTCTGGACAGGTCTGGACCATCTTATATTTCATCATTTATGATCTCTGCAGGATTATTACATCGAAGATAACTGGGCAAGCAACATACTGTTTTTACGACATGTACTGCAGTTTCAATTTTCGTCTCCACATCTAAAAAACACGCCACTTCAGGACTAATAAGCCAAAACCAATTTCAACGACACGTCACGCACTAGTACACCATTTATTAAATATTTTATTTAACGTCTGCCGCAAAAAGGGAGCATTAAATAAGCCAGCAGTGCGAAACCTTCGTAGCCTACAAATATATGAGGGAAAGGGGAATCCATAACAGGCAATGGTTTCGAAGATAGTATAGTTTTACAGTGAATGAATTCACAATAAAAGGTGCAATTTTGAAAGATGCTACTGCCGCTATGCCAATTTCATCTGTACAAGGATCTTTAAATCTGGATCAACAAAAGCCAGTAGAATTATCGGGGAAAAAATGTAAGAATAATAGCTTGAGCCATTGCTGTTAGGACATTTTATTTTCACATGTTTTCCGTCTACATTTCCAATTGCAATTCGGAAAGTGCCAAGGTTCTCTGAGCCCTCATCAGATTTTTTCACACGCCATCGGTCGGAAAAAGGTTCAGGCTGTAAAACGTTCCAGTTACTAACTGTGAACGTTTTCGCGGCGGCAGCACTGTAGAAAACACTCTCGGGATTCTAGCCGCGTCAAATAAAAGTCGACTGGCGACGTTTCGAGAGCCGGCACTGCTCCCAGTTAAGCAGGGCTTGACAATGGGAACAGTGCCGGCTCTCGAAACGTCGCCAGTCGACTTTTATTTGACGCGGCTAGAATCCCTAGAGTGTTTTCTACAGTTCCAGTTACTACTTTCGCTATGTTCAAGACAGTATGACTGACCCGGAAGGAAAAAAGAGTGGTCGTTTCGCGTGACGTTTGTTCGCCTTGTACAGCCCGCGCTGTGTTTGACATCATCAGAACGCGGCGGGCATCCCTTGCCTCGAACGCGCCCGCGCTCTGTTTGGCCGGACCTTAAGCTTTAAAATGACACCTCATTCATTGATTTCGGTTTAGTATGAAGGAAGATACAGGTTTGTGACAAAAAAATTACTTTATAGAAATAATACAGGGTGTCCCAGAATTATCTTTACAACTTTAACATTGAATAAATTATGTTTGGAACGAGATATCACAATGCAGTTTTTTGCATGTTACAGAGTATCGCTCAAAGTATTTCAGGTGCGGTTTGCTGACAAGTAGGTAGTTACATCACATTTATTGAAAATGTACACCCCGCAGGAAAAAGCTCAGTGTGTTTCTGACAGTCATCTTCCAGCAGGATGGTGCACCTCCGCATTGGGCTCATGATGTCCGTGATTTTCTAGATAAACAATTTCCTTGTCGGTGGATAGGAAGAGGGGGTCCAATTGACTGGCCGCCTCGTTCACCTGACATAACCACCTTGGATTTCTTTCTTTGGGGATACGTAAAAGACAACCCCGGTTAGAAATTTGGCTAATCTCAGGCAGAGGATTTCTGCAGCAATTACGACAGTTGATCAAGGGATGCTCCAAAGAATTTGGCAAGAAATTGAATATCGCTATGATATTGTACGGGCAACAAATGGTGCACACGTTGAAATGTTCTAGAGACAGAAACAAAACTTTGAGAGATACTCTTCAAAGTGCAAAAACCTGCATTGTGATATCTCGTTCCAAACATAATTTATTCAATGTCAAAGTTGTAAAGATAATTCTGGGACACCCTGTATATATATGATGATGAACTATGGTTTGGCAAGAACCCAAGTGTAGCTCACCTTTGGGCAATAGGATGTGACGTTTTCGTCTTTATTCCTAAACGAAAACGCTACTCAAAACGCTCAGTAAGCGCCAAGAAAATAATTTTGGTTGAATACACCATATATGGAATTGGGTTTAGAATTTGGAGTCACGCCACTTTGTACTCAAAGAATGTACATTACAGTCGGGGACAGAATTCGCGAGAACTCTCGCCTTTCGATTATGCTTCGTTCTAGACACGAATACCTCATGGGACAGCATAACTGGCAGGTGGTACTCTAAATTCGTGATATAATAGACCTTCATTTCCCAGTGCTTTAACCCAAGACTAAAAAAAACTGATTCCACGCGCAAGAGACTCGCTGACGCATAGGGGCGAAGTTCGGAGATCTACAGTTAGAATGAATACGACTAACCCCTTTTTACTCATAATAAACACTGAATTAACGAAATCGATTGATTTTCAAGGAATGACACCGCTTTTCTCAAAAGATTCATAGCCGTCGCAGCATTCTTAATAAACAGCTACACTTCACTATCAAATGTAATTATATGACGAATGATGAAATGATTCCCTAAAATAAACAAGGAAAAGATTTTGGAACCGATAACAGACCTAAACTGACAAAGTCACACTTTCTGGAGCAGCAGCATTAAAGAATTGTTTGTGACCAACACAAAGTTTAAGCGTAAGAAGGAAGGAGATTTTGGAAAATACGCAAATGTTGACTTAGGCCACAAATTATTAAGTAATTATATCTAAATTCTTAAAAATTAAAAAAATAATTCCTTGCTTTTTTTTTCTCTCCATTGTATTATTAGAAGGGAAGCTTGTAGTGGTAGAACGAAGTAGCAACCATATTAACAGTAATAACGATAATCAAGACAGTAAATTCGTCTTCAATGTGAATTAGTCGTTTCAGATTTTGAAGCTTAAAGAATACAAGTAGGAAATCTGCTCCCATTATTTTCCAACTAGCACAGACACTTCTTTAATGTTTTGGGATGATGCTTCATGAGTAAGAGGTAAAGCTCTAACTTGGAATTCGCGAATACGCGGATTCAAACCCTGCTGGACATTCAATCTCAGTTTTCCATGGCTTCCGTAAATCGCTACAGCTGAATGAGAAAAAAGTTAATTCAGAATGACGTAAACTAATTCATTCCCAATCCCAGCCCCCACTACCATCTTGCCTCAAATGACATGGGCGTCGACGCATTGGCGGATCCACGGGGGGGGGGGGGGGCATGACCCCCCCCTGGGAGCCCCTAGATCAACCTCTGATAATAGTATTAATCTCACTGATTTTAATTAAATAAAAATATTTTGAAAGATGTTCGATCAGATCTCACAGAAAAATACATGATAGTCACGGTACGAGTATGTGCTGTTTATAATATGTTCTAACCGTTCGGTCATTGTGAATAAAATACTGTGCACGCGATTCCAAGTTTGATTCTGCCGCGTCACCCCTTCCCTTCGCAGCCGCAATTCCGATGTTTGTTGTCGTCACAGCCGTGTAGCTCCACCCGCGCTCCCGCCACCCCCGCGCGCTGCCGGGATTAACCAATCCAGTGTAGTCGTGCACCACTTCAGGCTTGTTTATTGTGAATGCAATATTAGCGCGAATCGAATTGTGCATAAAGAATATTTTACTTTGTGAGGCTTCAACAAATAGAAGCAGAGTTCCTGAAAGTTATTGCATCTAGCGTTGAAGGAAATGGTAAGCAATAAATAATCATAACTAGTTAGTAGTGTTAGTTCACTTTCAAATCTCTAATTATGAATGTCGTGTAAGTTTTACTGTTCTGAGGATGATTTTCGGCTATATGGAATTTTTTAAGTCTGACAGTTTTATGTGTCTCTATTGTCGTTTAAAATGTTTCTGCATGATTGTAAGTAAATTTTTGGGGTCTAGTTTATGTCGCGATATATGACGTCACTAACTTTGGATAAAATTATAGTATAAATGGGCGCGCGATTGAAGCTTTGATTTTGTAGCGGCAATATTAGCGGAGTTTGTGGTTAGGTTGAATTTCAGCCTGGACCAGAATGAATACTAAACCTTCTTGTCACAGCAAAAGACACGAGGAATTCACTTATTATCAGTTCTTTAAGCAGCTTTCATAAGCACTATGTCACGTTGTGACGTCATGTATTGCGATTTAAACTACTCCCAATTTGTGTAGGTTCTGATTATTTTCGTACCATTTCTATCGTTTGGAGTGATTGTTAGCTAGCTCTTTTGATCAATGTTTTTTCGACGATTCTGTAGCGCTTATTTAATTTAAATGGCTTAATGTTAAAAGCCCGAGAGTAGACTTGTTTATAAGTTTATTTTAATTTCGCTGGATCTATGCTTTAGAATCTTTGACGGAGCTCATGTCTTATCAGTGTATTTATTTATCGCTCATGAAGAATCCGGGAGAGTAAAAGTAAAACGTGAATCGACGGTCTTGTTATTTCATAAACCACCTGATCATTCACAAGTTAGGCATAGGAATTATCAAACTTTGATAACAGTAACCAAAGTGCACGAAATCCGTCCCCTTTGCTAAATTCGTCCTTCCCTCGAAGGGAGCGTCCATAAACCACGTAGCTCCATTTTGGCCTCCCGTGAACCCTCCCTCCCCCCCTCACCACCACGTAGCCCAACGTGGCTTTTGTCTCAACCTCCCTCCCCTCCCGCGTAGCACGTAGCTTTTTCCCATATTGATTCCAGAAGACATTTTGTACTGTTTTCTATTGTAAGACCATCGTAAATTATATATGGGGATAATTAAATGACGGAAATAAATATTCACATTCTGTTGTGTGTTCTGCACCTTATTTTAACTGTGATAAATGATATGAATGAAAAGCTACGTGGCCTGGCTCGGAACTCCCTTTTCCCACGTAGCCTAGCGTAGCTTACCAGACAACCCCCTCCGCCCCCCCCCCTTAGACTGAGCCACGTAGTTTATGGACGCTCCCTAACTTCCATGGTAAATGCTGAAATCGAGCGTAGCAAACTCCTCAATCCTTATAACAATGCAGTTGAATGCTGGCATTAACGCAGTTGCTTTTTTGTGTTCATTTGCGGTAGAATGTTTCAAAAATAGGTTTCGCGAAAACTTGCTACAGTGTGTAATCAACTTTAAATACTTACACTGACGTCTCAGTCGGTTTTCAATTATTTAGTGGTTGTTAATTATAGATTACTATTTTAACGTTGTGTAACAGATGTGTAGGTGTAGTCGTCTGCTGAAGCAATCATGTTGCTATAACCAGAATCCTAAATGCTTTCCCTTTGAAATTTTAAAATCCATCCCGGGTACGGATTTTGGACCATCATAATTAATTAAATGAAACATTTTCTACCCGGGTTTGCAACCGAATAGTGTTATGAAAAGATTACAACGTCTTGTGTTGTCTTCATTAGGTATCTTGCTATCAACAATCCAGAACTTTTATATTCTCAATAGCAATTTAAGTCCATCCTCCCGCTGATATTTGACAGTGTGTCAGTATCGTATTTGATTCATAGGGATTTATTGCGTAATAATTATAGATTTTAATAAATGTAATATTCGATGGAGTTAGAGGCAGCCAAGGCAGGCTTGCAAGCGCTAGCTCAGCGTGGACTTGTTATTCACAAAACCTGCTGATGCGCTGAGTCAATCGTCAGCACCGATTTGAACTGGCTAAGGACGTCTATAGAGTCTACCTCCGAAGTTAAGATATATTTCTCGTCCTCAGTCCGCGAGTAGCTTTCATCGAGTCATTATGGGTAACTAACAGCTAGGCCAAATCTCTTAAGCTTCAGTCTGTACACCATGTAGGCCTACGTAACATCCTGGGGCCAGGCATTCCATCTAGCCATTCAGTGTCCATTCAACCAGTCTAACTTCAATTACATGCAGAAGAATGATTCATAGGCGTAGCCGGACAGATCCTTGCAGGTCATATTATCAACTGTATTGTCTACAGTCTTTACTGATCATTAAATGGCATTCTGTGAACTGTTAGCCGCCTGTTATCATTTATCAGGATAGATTCTCAACTAGCCACTTAACACGAGCTAGTCTCCCTTATCCTGGGTTGCTGAACCTATTAATCAGCTGGTGTCAAATAATCCTGACCTAACATCATCTTTAGTAGCCCACTAGACTGGAAAGAAGAGCTTCGCATCAAGATACCAGAGATTTCTTCAGCTACACAAACGCCACGAGGTTAGTAAACTCTCCTCTAGATTCCCGCCACATCAGACAGTCCCAAATCAACCACTCGGCTACCCTTTCAATTCTGTCACTTAGACAGGACTCTCACACTGGTGTCAAGAAGTGAAATATCATCATCGGTATCCTACACTGGTGATCATAAATGTTCGATTATCTTCGAACTCGGGACTTCTAGAAGGGAAAACCTACGTCGGCATTGTAGCAAAAAGAAGAAATCTTGGGGAAGTATTGAATGGCAAAATAGTAGGCGTGGTGCAGACAAGCAAAAGAGAGGAATGGTCGAAAGCAAGCAATAATCAGTTACGGTAAAAGTTACATCGACAAGCGACGGGGCTTTAAGCAGCTACGAGAAGACAACAGCTGGCAAGTGAGATGGGCAGGTCCGAGATGTTTAAAGGATTCGGGTCCGGATGTACATCCAGCGCTGCGGATCTGCATCCAGGTTACGTGTCCGGCGGACCTGTATGGGTCCGGCTCTGCAATCGGGCGGGCGAAGTGTACGGCGGAACTGGATGTGTACGGACCTGCATCCATTACGTTGTCCGGCGGAACTGCATGGGTCCGGATCTACAATCGGGCGGGCGGAGTGTATGGCGGAACTGGATGTGTACGGACCTACATCCAGTATACATGTCCGGCTGAGCTGTATGGGTCCGAACCTATAATCGAGCGTATGGTGGATACAAATCCGACCAGAACTGCAGTATGAGTTATATCGTGGTTCATCTAAAATTTCTGTGGGCTTCTATAAGAATAAAATGAAATAATTTCTTAATAATGTTTAAATACTACTATTTTTTTTTTTTAAATCGAAATTCTTTGTTATTTTTTTTTTACTAAAAATGAAATTATTCAAGACTCAACATTTTGAGATAATTATTGCCTTTCCACAATATACCAGCTTAAGAAACAGTGTATTAGAAATGAACAAAAAACAAATTGCAAGTATAACTTATTTTAAATTGTGAGCGAGAAATTACGTGAGATTTGTTCTTATATTATGTATAGTGTTTTCCTCTGTAATACTTTGTGAAACTGTTTTGATTGAGTGAATAAAACATTGTCGTGAGTGCTAAATCGAGTGCGATACAATGCATTTAATTAATTAGTGATATTTACGTCTTTTTGGTGCTTTCAAAATCTTTATTTTATTTTGTGCAATTTCAAAAACTTTTAATTTCTTAGCAATTTTATTTCCAATTTAGTTTAAAGTATTTTTAAGCAAGATTTAATTCTTGGTAATAATAACCGATTGTTGAGCCATTGTTAGACGTTCTAGAAACGGCTGGATGTGAGGTTTTTTTTTTTTTTTTTTCAATGTTGGATTATAAAATATTGCTGTAAAAGCGGTCAGCAGAGTCGCTCGCAATAATGCCACATAATCATATTTATATCTACATTACTAGCTGTTACCCACCCACATCGTACGCGTGGATTTAGGATTTGATTGCTAGAATTGGATATACAAAGCTGAAAATTATCTAAGATGTCCCAAATAACACTGAGTCGGCATAATATAACGGGAACGCCATCGATATACCATTCTACCTTCGAACCTGTCCTCATGATTAAACTTATTCATATCGGAAAAAAAGTATCCTATTTCGTTCCTAAATATAAAAAGTATTTCCTTGCCACCGGTATGCACATATAGTCGTCAAAACGCAAAAAAAGATGGAAACTCACTTTCGCATATACGATATTATTAGTTTAGATCACACAAAAACTAACTGTGGAACCAGTATACCGTAAATAAAGTAAACGCTTAGGGCACTATTCTACCGCCAAAGGCTTGCCAGAACATGGTATCCTTACTATAAAATCCTGGGCTTGGCTCAAAACTATGAAAAACAATTCATAAAAATATATGCGGCCAGTGGGATTTGAACCCAAACCCACGCTGAAACCGACTTAATACACAAGCGCGTTACCACTACGCTATCTTATCATAGCTGCATATTACTGCGCATTACAAATACACTTAGATATTATGCATTTGTCTTTCACATTAGTCTTCATAATTTAATGACAATATGTTCTTATCTATACATAATATAGTATCCCATCTCGATCCTAATGTCAAACAGCATCTCCATGTCAAATTTCATCACAGATCGGAATATCCGTTTAGCACAAGAAATGTAACAAACAGACATAAAGACAGACAGAGTTACTTTCGCATTTATAATATTAGTATAGATATGTATAATGTTCCTTGGAAACCCTACGAACCGTGTTTCTGCAATAAAGAGATGTTAAATGTATTATCTAATTTGTCCTTAAGCCATCAGAATTGAGAAAGTTAAAAATTCTAGAGACTTTGTGATTAATCAAACTGAACGTTAAAAGTTTAATAAGACTGCAACGCATTAAAATCACAAGTTAAATTATAAGTCCATTCTTATTTAGCACGTAAACACTCCTCACCTTACAAGCATGAACCTGAGCAATAAGAAAATACTACCGGGTTTTAGCTACCCATTGACATTTAATAGTTATTGTAATTATCTACTAGTAGTCAGCCATTAAGAAATAGTTTTTCATTTATAATCTTATCTTTAAACAGAACTGTAATCGAATCGTACAGTAAATGACATTAAACTCTTCAGAACATTTCAAATCGGAACTGTAATGAAAAATTGCGTTCCAGCTCCGCGTTGCAGGTCCGGCCGTGGTTCAACCTCCGGCCACGCGAGAACTGTGGCGCTGTTACAGGTCCGGCTGGAAGCAGATCCGACGAGCGCTCGGATCCATCCCTAGCGCAAGTGATACGGGTCCGCGGAACTGCATCCATCCGGACCTACCCATCTCTACTGGCAAGAGAGCTGACACGGCGCAGTGTCTGATATCAACGGCGCGGCATCGCAGACAGCAACGGTAGAACTTCCGGACTTCACGTCTTCACGGCTACAAGCAGATCCACGGGGTCCACGAGGGTCCATAAAGCAGCAAAACGGTGAGTTTTAGAACCATACATGTGTGGCAATAAACTTATGTACTTCTGTGTGAAAATCGTATGATTTTGCAAAGTTAAAGTATTTCAGTGAGGCGAAATTTGAAAGTAACATCCACGATGAAAGTAATAAATATGAGCAACGAACGGGTTTATATTTGGTATTTAATAATAACTGATATTTTTGGAAATCATATAAGTATGAAAAGTTTTTGCACTGTAGAGACCAATCCAAAAACATTGTCTCGAGAAAGCGAAATTGCGAGTCTCTCAGTAGATAGAACTAAAAATGTAGCAAGCGTGATAAACCTAAATCTAATAAGTGGTCTAATGAGTCAAGTCGATATAACGGGCAAATCACGATCTGGAAAGTCAATCATTCTGTGTAACAGTTTTAAAAATTTATGTTTTTCGAATTAACAGTATTTTTAAAGGAAAATAATTTATTTTAAAATCATTTCAGGTCAAAATAAGTAACATATTGTAAATTTCGTGGTTGAATGAGTTTACGACTTTGATCGAGAGTGCACACCGAACAAAGTGGTAATTTCTTCGACAGATTCTATAAATGTTTAATTTAATTAAAGATGTGTTTGATTCAACCAAAAGGACACACATTCCTGTAAAATATAAATGTCAGTAATTATTCCTTCACTCAGTAGTAATATAAAAGTGAAAGTAAGCATTATGCATTATTTTTTTTAAAAAATATTTAATGTCTTTCTACATATTTTATGCATATTAATATAAGATAACCTACTGTTTCAAATAGGGGGAAGGTCAAATATTATGTATTATTTATCAACAGTGCAAGTCATTTGAAGCATTGGGAAAATTTCTGTTAATTTGTAACCGCGTATTGTACAAAGTAAGCGGGTAACGAAGCAAAAGAATCTTATTGTTTCATCGTCTCCTAGGAAAAGCTTAATTTCTCCTTCAAATTGCATTCGTTCAAAAATTATTTTAACATGAATTTAGTTATCCTCCGACGTTTCATAATACAATGTTTAACAAGCATGTGTAAAGGCAAAATTCGATACGATGGGTTAAAGCAGCCTAATCGTTTTGCGGTTGTTGAAATTCAGTTAATGTGTTACGAAGAAATTTATCAACTTGCCCAAACTGATTTTACGCGCTGTGAAGCTACAAAAATATTTTATGATTATTTTAAGATAAAATCAACAGTAAATATAAAATATGCCAGTTAAGTAAGTGAAAGCCTATAAAATCATCTACACTAAAGATCTGTAAAGTGTAAATCGAGATAATCGTTAAGCGGAAGTTGAATAATGTATTGTGCGAAAATAGAAAGCGTGAAGCCGAGTAAAAATTTTTTCTTTAATTAAATCAATTAAGGTATAAACTGAATTTTGCTATTAACAAGTTAAAAAATGATCATAAGGTAAGACTAACCATGTTGTTAAAGAAATACATAAGAGATAAAAACTAACTGCATAATCCAATGCATGTCACGAATATTCTGAAAAAAAGAAAAACCCGAGCTGTTTGACATAAGTAAGATAATTTAAAGTGCTGTCTGACAATGAATAAGGTGTTGTGTGAAAAATTAAGGTAACGTGCTAATGATATGTGCTAAAATAGTGGTTTGGTAAGGCGAGATACGACGAGTCCACTGGTTTATGGAATAATATGTGAGGGTTGCTATAATTAATTGTGTAATGCTGCAGCATAGTGATTAAAGATTTATTGACCAAAGTGTCGGATGTTTAAGGTGCTATCATAAGGCATGTCGCAAAGGCGTATGCAATGTTGGACGGGTAGGAATACCACGTCGGTTTATTGACAACGTTGTTTCTGTTTCTGAACGGGATCGTATGGTTTCATCGCAACTTAAAACAGTTGTTCAGTAGACCCGGTCCGCGAGTAGATATTATTTTGGCAATCGGATCAAGTTTGGGAACGGCGCATAAAGCGGTATTTTTGTATTACACGCAGTGCAGTCGTTCAGGCCTTGGACGCCCCCGAATTAAGAAAAGACGTTTTCTGAAGGAGGCAAAGTAAGGTCAATTACCAAATCTAAATCCGGCAAAAATTAAAGTCAGAGAGCAGTGAACGATATGGCATTCAGAAAACGACGGTTTATTGAAACCTGATCTGTGCAATCGCTAGCTGTAAACGTTGTATCAATATGTGTGTATTAATGTTCGGAAGTCGCGATCCGGATTTATAGGAAGCACCAATGGAATAGCCGGACATAAGGGCCGAGCTGAACTAGTTTTGGAAGCACCCTGTATTGTAAAGTAAAATGAGTTAAACTGTCATCGGCAACAACAATGTAACCCATTCACTCAGGTAAATGCGAAGATGACATTGTGTGTTGTGTGAAAAGTAATGTGTGTATGGCAGAAATTGGTCGAAGGAACCAAAATGGTAATACCAAGTGGAAATTAATGCAACAACCACAGTGAAACAAAATTTGGTGAATATATGAGTTAGTTAGCACATACGAAGTTAGGAATTCCAAAAGTGCGCGTGAATTAATGATGAGATAACAGTCACATTGTTAAGCACAATGCACGTGAGTAAATTAAATACGTACTAAGTAACACACTTAACTAATACTAACACGAAGATCGTAAAAATGATAATATTGTAACGTAGCGCCCCAATACGCCCCGAATACAAATAATGTCGCATATTAAACAACCATCTAGTCAGCAAATACTCAGAAAGCTATATAACACCTATAAAGGCGGTGAGCACAAGATCAGAGTAACTGATAAATAAAAAAGAAAAAAAAAAGCAGAAAAAATGAAATATAAAATGTACTTAAATAAGAGAACATTACGTAAAAGTAAGTATAAACTGTAGATAAAAGGAATGTTACACCCAACTTAAATTGTAAGCATGTACTGTCGGAAGTCAGTTTGTAAGTGAATTCTTAAGATTAAATTATGAGTGGTAAAAGTATTTCCAAAAATTAACGGGCTCATTTTAAAGAGAAAACATGATTTTTACTGTTAGTATACTATCAGGAGTGGTAGAAACGTAATTTGAACTTTATGAAACTCTGAAATCTAGTTTGAAGAACGTAATTTTTGGGAAAAGGACTCAGTCAAGCTACTGTCTTATATTAATTAAATGGAAGAATGTGGAAAACTATGGAAATCTAGGTTGTGTCCTAAAATTAAGGGGAATTATAGATTAACGTAGAGAAGGGAAGCAAAATATATTTTAGATTTAGTCAGAAATGGGCATATAGTATATGTTTCGTATAATAGAATGTTGACTGTTCTTTTGCACAAACGTAGTCCAATATGTATTTTGTTAAAATGTAGTAACATAACCGAGGTTACAAGTCACTGATTAACTTATAAAAAGAATATGTAGTAACAAAGCTCTTCAGCAGCAGACAATCTATTCCATTATGCCAGCTAATAAATGGGCAATGGTCTGATTGATTTTCAGACGTGAAACCCAGTATGTCGAAGACTCATCAATAGACATATAAATATTCGACAGAATCTAATTGATGGATCAGTTATTAATCTAAGCGATCGTTGTTTCAGTATTCTTCACTAATTTGTATTATTAATATTAATTTTCTATGTTTGCATGGCGTATTCACGCAAAATTATAAATTTTTACAGTTTGATGATCAATTTATTTCAGTTACTTTTGTTTCCAAAAGAAATGTAAAAAGAAATTGCTACACTATGGATGATTCTAGAATTCACTAGTCGTAGATTTAAGAACTGTCAGGATTTGTTTTCTGTCGCGAGATTATGTTTCAGCTTCGCGAGCGCCAGTCAACAGCTGGAGCGAAGTATGCTGACACACTGAAAATGGATCTCACATCCGTACGGCGCAAGTGACTTCGTCCACCACTTCAATAGCTGCGACAAATATGAGTACCGAAAAATATATTGAACTTTTTAACAGTGTTAGCTGTGAAACTATTTTCATATTTTATCTTTTGTTTTAACTTATATGTAATATTTGGTATTTTTGGAAATTATTACTACGGTTAAGATAACGGTGAACGATACCGCCAAACTTTCCAATGGAAAGACAAATTGATTCAAAACCGTTAAAGTCATTTTTTGTAAAACAATCTGTTGTGAACACTTAATTTCCATATGGCTCAACAATCACATGGAAGAGATGTATTATCTTTGAAGTTCAACCTAATGCAATAATAACCAATTAGAGTTTCTGAAGTTTCATGACCTTGAGTCTAATGTTAAATAATTTCAAACTGTAAACTTATATTCGTACATTTTTTTTACTCCGCAAGTTTATATATTTGTTTCAACTGTAAAAACATTTGATTATAAAGAAAATATCTAGATACAACTTCACACATAGGGTTGAGACAGACTTAACTTTCAGTTTTGTTACCATATACTGATTCAGATTCTACCAAACACCACCAATTAATTATGGCTTTATGATTTATGGTCAATAATTAACTGCATTGATAATATTGCATTTGTTCCAATACCTGTTCAAATCTTTGAACGATATATGGTTGAATTATTTCTATAGTGATGTACTTAATTTCTATTTTAATTTTATAACTTTAATAACTATATTGGGAATTAATTTGTTTTACAGATAGTTCATGAACCTTGAACTAATATCCTCAATTACAATTTATAACAACATTGTTTCCTTAACATTTAATTTAATTGTAACTAATTGTGTTTTATCACTTGAGCCTATAGACCAACTGAGGTTCTAAACATACACTCACAATGATTTTCAGTAGAGTGAAAGTTATTTAAGAAACATTTTCCTATTACTCAGTAATGATTTTAACTTTATTTTTGTCAATGTTATTTGAACTTACCTGTTTAAATTTTAATTTTAAATGGGGGACTACATACTTGAGTAGATTAGAAGCGTTTAAGCTATTTGATCAATGGAATCAATAACACAAGCACAATTCGTATGTGACTTTGCTACGAATCTTTGTAAACACAGTTAGATGATGTTCACTAGAAAATGTTGAAATTTAAACAGTAATTGATAAAATCTAAATATTTTTTAGGAATTCAAGAACATATGTTTTATAATGATCACATATTAACTTCCATGAATAAGCTGTAATTCCAGTGCTGATGACTAATTTATAAGTTGACCGATAACAAATGAATAAGTGAGTGATTCTGCATTAATTAATTTTATGATGTTGATAATTCTATTGTATTTAAACTGCAAGGGTCAGTCCGGAGATAGAGTTTTATTTTTATTATTTCATGTAATTTTAAATAGAAGGCTAAACAGTTTATATACCAAGCCATTGTTCTGACGTCGTCCCGGAGTAACGACGGCTTCGAAGGGGGGGAGGAGTGTCAGTATCGTATTTGATTCATAGGGATTTATTGCGTAATAATTATAGATTTTAATAAATGTAATATTCGATGGAGTTAGAGGCAGCCAAGGCAGGTTGCAAGCGCTAGCTCAGCGTGGACTTGTTATTCACATAAACCTGCTGATGCGCTGAGTCAATCGTCAGCACCGATTTGAACTGGCTAAGGACGTCTATAGAGTCTACCTCCGAAGTTAAGATATATTTCTCGTCCTCAGTCCGCGAGTAGCTTTCATCGAGTCATTATGGGTAACTAACAGCTAGGCCAAATCTCTTAAGCTTCAGTCTGTACACCATGTAGGCCTACGTAACATCCTGGGGCCAGGCATTCCATCTAGCCATTCAGTGTCCATTCAACCAGTCTAACTTCAATTACATGCAGAAGAATGATTCATAGGCGTAGCCGGACAGATCCTTGCAGGTCATATTATCAACTGTATTGTCTACAGTCTTTACTGATCATTAAATGGCATTCTGTGAACTGTTAGCCGCCTGTTATCATTTATCAGGATAGATTCTCAACTAGCCACTTAACACGAGCTAGTCTCCCTTATCCTGGGTTGCTGAACCTATTAATCAGCTGGTGTCAAATAATCCTGACCTAACATCATCTTTAGTAGCCCACTAGACTGGAAAGAAGAGCTTCGCATCAAGATACCAGAGATTTCTTCAGCTACACAAACGCCACGAGGTTAGTAAACTCTCCTCTAGATTCCCGCCACATCAGACGTCCACAAATCAACCACTCGGCTACCCTTTCAATTCTGTCACTTAGACAGGACTCTCACAAGTGAACTTCTAGATTTTCGATAGTAAGATACCTGATAGAGACAACAGAGTACGTTGTTCTATTTTTGTAACACTATCCAGCTGCAAACCCAGGAATACTATGTTGTAGAATGTAGATAAGAGATATTTCTTAAGTGGTATGAACTTTTTATTTCCATTGTCACTGAATTGATAGAGAGGCCAGTAATCTTTTTCCTCGATAGTCACTACTCCCTAACTAGAAATGACGGGGATAGTTCGACGGATGTGGATGCGTCATACTCGATTTGTGGAAAGCGTTTTTCCAAACACAGGAAATGGAGCATATGTTCATAATGCTTCCAGTGGAAAATATTGAGTCTTAGGTCATATTATGTGCCTTACAATACATCGCATAAGTTTAAAAATATGGTTTGCTTAATGGCCAACTTACAAGAGTTTTTTTTTTTTTTTTTAATTCTAAATAAACGTTCCATAACACCGAGAAAAGCACTCCATTTCGCAAAGTGAAGTGAATATACTCTGTAAAGTATGGACTTGGCTCAGAACAAGATCTCATAACTTTTTGTCACTGCACAAGGACGAGACTTCCTTTTTTTTGCGTGATTCATTATTATATCTCCTGATTCCTTGATTGATATTACAGTTCATTCAATGTTATTAAAAGAAACTACTCACCAACATGTAAACTATCAGGTATTTCAGATTTACTTATGTGGCGTAACGACGTTTTTAGAGTGGAAATTATTATTTTTTAGTAAGAAAGGAGACTTTCTCGGCGAATGATTGCTGTGAAGTCCTCATTTGTTGTATCTCCGGATTTCATTGCAAACACACGAAATTACACACGTGAGGAAGACGGCGGAGGCAGTCGTCGAAGTATGGTAGTTCCTACAACACAATTCGTCGATACACCCGTGAAAATTTCATTATAACTTTTTTTACCTTTAGTCGAAATAATAACAAGGAGAAGAGGGATTAATCGAAAGCCTGAGTGGCACATGTAAGAAGGTGGCTTTCGTCAAAGAAACGCATTGAGGCAGCGGCAAAAACAACAATAAGTCAAAGGATACACAATTTCCTTTTGATAGCTGTTAAATAAATAGGTACGCGATCGTTAAAATTACGATAACATTATTCGTTGATATGAAACTAATCAAATTTTCAACCACAAATTAGAAAATTGTCACAATTACTTTATCTGCAAATACAGAAAATGGGAATAATGAAACCGTGAATAAAAAGCTGTAACCGTGTAGTTCAGATAACGTGTGCGACACTTAAAAAAAAATTATGTAGTTAGAAAATCGTACTAAATACGCACCATAACTCAAATTATAGAAATGTGTACTCGAAACAAACGTAAGTTTTGATGAATACGTAAAAGTGTATTTATTTACTTACGAATGACGAAGGTTGACAAAAACAAACGCTTGTTCACATGAGTCAAATACCAACTGGAAGGGTATAGGCAAACAGTGCAAAATATCCGACAGAGACCAAATGGGGCATCGAGTCATGCAGACTGACACGCGTTTCCGCGGATTGCGGATCCGCTTAATTTTGTGCAGGATCCGCCGGAGTGTGTAATGATGCGGGATCCCGCTTTGCTGGATTGCAGTCCCTAGTCTAGACACGTCATGATTGGTATTCAGAGAATGCATGACCTTGGAATGCTGATCCCGTTATTCTAGTGGTTCCTGCAGACCTCTAACGCGGGCGGGGGGAGGGTGAGAGGCGGTGGTGAAGGAGAAATGTTTTTCGAGCCTGCGAGACGGGATTCAGCTGTGAGCTGTCACAAACTGCTGATTATACTGAACTCAGACATTGACCACGTGTGGGGTTTATTTGTGATAGGGGACTACTAAAAAAAAAAAAAAAACCGAGCTGTAACTGGTCATTTCACAGCCTTCCATGGATGAATACGTATCAGAATTGTTGAATGCAAGAAATAACAGCTGTAGTTGATACTGACGGCTAAGCTAAATGAGCTGAGGTTTTTTCGTACCGAGCATCATACGAAGGCAACTGGTTCCTTTCATCCCATCGATGGGTCACTGCAGTTGACTCAACTCCGGCGTTACCGTTGCAAAATGTTGGTTAAGTCTTCTGTTGCAATGTTTTCTTGCCATTTCAACTTCCCTCCGTTGTAAAAAGTTGCACAAAATTAACTAATAAAAAATATTTCTCCAAACTGTAGTGCAACAATACTTGATACAAACAATCGGAGAGAATCTATTGCTTCCATTGTAAATAAATACGCCATTTCCGAGACGACAAAACGAAACTAGTAGAACTCCAATTATCAGAATCAATTGGGACCGGACCCCATTCGGATAATCAAAAATTCGGATAATCGGATTTTTTCCGAAAAAGGGTCTATTTTAATTAATTATTGTATGTATGTTGAAAATGCCTTTTTTTCCAAGAGATTTTTGGTGTTTTTTCACTTCAGTGATGAAAATTTCGCCGTACCACTCGGTAATCCGAAATTTGGGTTGGTTTTTATAACAGAGGGGAAGCCTTTTCGCAGTACGTTTCCGTCTTAGTTAAAAAAGCGATTCGGATAATCGGAGTTCGGATAATTGGAGTTCTACTGTGTATTTAGGTTTTTGCAGTGCTGGTAGCATTTCGCGGTTTTGCAGAGTCGTATTTCGGCATTTTTAGTTTGTGGAGACTTTTGCGAAAAAAGGAGAGTGCGAAACGTGAAGAGGACATTACAACGAATCGGTAAAAACAAATTTTAACAGGTCAGTATCAATTTCAGGTAGGTGGAGAAAAAGGCAGCGTCCCCGCGGTTTTTTTTTTTTTTTTTTTTTCTTTGCTACTTTTTATTTTTCTATTTCAAATTTTGCCACAGATAGTAGTAACCGTATTGATGTATTTACTTAAATACTGTATTGCCATTTTCGCATAGTTATGCATGGGTGTTTTTGCCTGCAGGGTGACACCAGAGAAAAAGGTGATGCTGCTGGCGGGTCGAAACGGAATGAATGTAGTGGTTCATTGAGAAAGATAGATTGCAAGGTTGCAGATGGATGAACACTCAAAAACTTTACCTACACTAACCGCTGACACATTTGATCATTTGTGTGCTGCCGATGCTTTTACAGCAGCGTTAATCTTAAGAGAAAAATTGTACTCCTGCAGAAGCTATTCAATGTATGCCGATATCGTATACGTCGACTTCCAATCCTGATCAATTAAAAGTTTCGCTTCCTCAATCAAAATTTTCCTCAGATATTGGATGGTATGTAGGAAGAAACAGACAATTCAACATGAGCTATGTTGCTAGAAAAGCATTGGTTTCCTCCCCCAAATTATATTTTCCCTCACTGTGTCGTCACTAAAAAGGGAAAACAAACAAAAAATACACACAGAAGTCACACCTTGACAAGTTTCACTGGCTTGTTTTATCGCATAAAGACCAGGGCCTTTAATGCAAATATTGCGTTCTATTTACCGTAGCGCCCGGAGGTGGAGTACAGTCAAAAACACCTCTGAAACGACTCGTCAAAGAGCCATTAAAAGCTTTTGATGATTTGCTTGGTGAAAATGGTGCGTTGTTAACTCACCAGCGAAATCAATACCATGAAATAGCTGTTGAAGCTGGGAAAAACTTTTTATCAACGTTTCACAAACCTGAACTTGATAATATTAATCAAATTACTAGTCAAATAATGACACAAGTTAATGAAAACAGGGAACGGTTACGACCAATCGTTAAAACTGTAATTTTTTGTGGACGTCAGAATATATCGTTACGTGGTCATCGCGATGATGGCAAAGTTTTGGATAAAAAAGCAGGTAACGATAGCATGGTAGCTGATGAAGGAAATTTTAGAGCACTGTTAAAATTCCGTGACATTGCAGCACCATTTAGAGACTTCTAAAGTCTAATGCAACATACATCAGCAAAACTGTACAAAATGAGCTGATTGACGTATGCAAGGAAATCATTCAGGAAAGTATTTTACAGAATGTGAAGGCAGCTAAATACTTTTCAATTTTATTCGATGAAACTACAGACGTATAAGGAATCTCACAGTTGAGCCTTTCATTTAGATACCTTCACAATGGCATTATAAAAGAAGATTTTGTGACTTCCTGTGATGCTTACAATAAACTTAGATGTGATGATAATGATACAGGCGATACGGAGCGTCGGTTGACAGGTGTAGCACTGGCGAAGATAGTTGAAAGCCTCTGTCTCAAATTTGATATAGATTTAACATGGTGTGTGGATATTGGGACAGACAGCTGCTCGGTAATGGCTTCAGATACAAAGGGAGCTGTAAAAAAATTATCAAAAAAAGCTATACATTCCAAACGTTGCCCCTGCAGCAATCGTGTTCTTAATAACTCGTTAACTACGTCATACAAAGTTATTTCTTGCCGTAATACCTCGGGCACAATGAGAAAAGTTGTAGCATTTGCCAATGCATCCGCTAAGAGACATCAAATATTTGAAGAACAACTTGGAGTTGCAATGCAAGGCATCTGTGAAACGCGTTGGGTTGAGAGGCATGATGGTCATCTACAATTTCAAGGAGACAATTTAGTGAAAATTTGTGGCGCTCTCGAAAAAGATTTCTACTTAGCAAGACAACGAAACTGTTAATGACGCGCACTGTTTATTGCAAACATTATGCAGTTCGGACTTTATAATATCATCTATCTGCTTGAGTGATGTTTTAGGTAGGTACATAAACATTTTGTTTATTATTCTTAAGCTTGTATTAACGCATGAAAGCAAAAATTTAATAACCTATTTCATTAGTAGATAACTTCTAAAGATTTCAACCAAATCAAATTAACGTTTATATCTCATCAAGATCCAAAATATAGTTTAAATATAATTTATTTTATTTTTCAGGTACAACTGATTCCTTAGCAGAGTGTTGAAAACGAGCTCAATTGATTTAAAAAGGGCTACGGATGCTATACACAATACAATGAGTGTTCTGCAATAAAAAATGAAAGAGGCGCACGCAGTTTTCAGACAACTTTTTGAAGAGGCAAAAGAATTAGCCAAGCAACTTGATATAGAAATTAAATGCCCCAGAATAGTTTCGAGACAAATACACAGAGCGCATAACTAACCTGCTCAATCTGCTGAGAAGTATTTCCGTAGGGCTGTATAAATCCCACTTTTAGATTATGTAATAAATGAAAGTACTTAATTTATTCCAACTAGGCGTTTTCATTCTGAAGGTCAATTACACCTGCACTAATGAAGATATTGAGACTGTTGAATAGCTCGCATTCAGCTATAAACAGTTAATAGATAATACACCAGTATCAGTAATTAGAAACGAATATCGGCTGTGGAGAGTAAAATGGCAACGGAATCAGAATATTCCGCACTCAATTTCTGATCTTATAGAACATTGAGACTCTGAAATGTATCCAAATGTAAAAAAGTGTTTATGTATTCTTGCTACATTACCTGTTAGGATAGCGACGGCAGAGAGATCTTTTTCTACCCTCCGGAGGCTCGAAACATGGCTTAGAGCGTCAATAGCAGAAGACCGCCTAACTGGACTCGCACTTCTGCACGTTCACAAAAACGTGCAAATTCAAGTGGAGTAAGTCATAAAACGATTTGCAAGAAGACAAAAAAGAAAACTTGAGTTTGTTATTTCATTAAAATTATTTTGATGTAATAAAAAAATCTATTTTTTTTATTTATATATATTATTGTAATTTTGAGGCCTCGACTATGTGACACCCCCCCCCCCCCCCCCTCTGACTCGAAAGCTGGATCCGCCCCTGCGTCGACGAGACGAAAAAATACTTCTTTGTGTTCATACTCTGGATTTAGGTATGCAACTGCAGCCTCGTTAGCGAAGTCGCAAGAGCGCTAGTTCCACTTTGCCGAGTGTGCTCAGTCCCTTGTTATATTTTCCGTACGGTTCTACCATGACAAAATCAATGGAGAGGGAAAGTGACTGGAGCAAAGGATGGGAAGGAATTCGGCTGTGGTGTTCCGAAGGAACCATCTGGCATTCATGGAGTCATTTCCATTAATCATACCGAGCCTAGCGGGTGAGCGGTAACGCTCTGGTCCCGCAATCTGGAAAACTGTAGAAAAAAGTAACTAATATTGTGTAGAATTATGAGAAGAGCATGCAAGCTTAACTTCGCAAATGGACTACAAGCTGAAAGAGGAATTAGATATAATTATTACAGTTGAACTAACTTGTAGCACAGATGTTCCACTGCCAACAGCACAGAAATTAAATAATGAGGCAAAAACAGACACAATGCAACCAGAATTGATTGAAAATAATGTCAAAATTCATCAAATACTATCTCCTATCACATTGGTGGGAAACATGTTTGAAAAAACTATGCGAGATAATGACGATATTTCAAGGACAATCATTAAAGATAGCACTACAGAAATAGAACAGGACATGAGTCAAAAGTGTCCAAGGCACTTATCAAAATTACTGCTCTACGGAAGAAGAGATTTGTTTGATCACACAAATTCAGGTTAGCAGAAAGGGAAAGTAAAAGATTTGCCTTATGTTAATTTTGTTAGAACTGCCAGAGGTGTGCCTGTAGACACACAGGCAGTGAAAGTTGCACCCGGGAGATGGATTCCAAGGACTTCATTCACAACAGAGACGTCAAATCGCTTTGAGCGGACAGGTACTCGTGAACAGGGAATGATAGGAAGAATAGGTTTTGGGCACGGAAACCATTCCCAATTTCTATTTTAAAAATTAAGTCCAGGAAATTATTGTGTATTATGTCCACAAAAAGAATGCATTAAACAAGAAACTTGAAACAGATAAAAGAAGTATCCAGAATATTGGTTGCACAGTTATTAAACAACAGAACTGAGTAAAAATAATGCATTCTACATTAAAAGATTTGTTAATATAGAATTTTTTACTTTTTTAAAAAAGGAAAGGATGTTCTTATGTTGACAAAAGATTATATTAGAAGAATATTGGAAAATGTAATGACGAGACAGGATAACATAATATGAACAGGTAATTCAATTAAAAGGGTTATGACTGAACCAACATAATCAGAAAATAAAGTAGATTTACTTCTGAAAACAGGAATGAAGAAGACTCTCATAAGTAGAGGGGTGACATCGATCTAATTTTGCATGGATAAGAAATTAAAAAGGGTGTGAGACAAGGTTGTAGTCTATCCCCGTTAATATTCAACTTGTATGTAGAAGAAGCAATGAAGAAAGTCAAAGAAAAATTTCCATGCGGCATAAGTTTTCAGGGAGAAAAAATCAGTATGCTACGATTTGCTGATGACATTGTCTTGTTAGCAGAGAGGGCTGAGGATATTGAGAAGTTATTGAATGGCATGAACAAAATACAGAAGGAAGATTTTGGACTGAATATAAATCAAAGCAAGACAAAAGTGATGAAATGTAGCAGAAATGATACCAATAGTAGCAGATTAAATATAAAAATAGGATCGGATGCAATGGGAGTTCTGTTACTTGGGAAGCAAGATTACAACCGATGGCCGAAGCAGGAATGATGTTAAAAGCAGAACAGCACTAGCAAAAAGAGTCTTCATGAAAAAGAGAAACCTTTTAGTTTCAAATATTGATCTAGGAATTAGAAAGAACTTTTTAAAACTCTATGTGTGGAGCACAGCACTTTACGGTAGCGAAACATGGACTTTAGGAATACTGGAAAGAAAGAAACTTGAAGCATTTGAAATGTGGTGCTACAGAAGAATGCTAAAAATTAGGTGGACAGACAAAGTAAGAAATGAACGAGTTTTGGAAATGATGGGTGAGAAAAGAAGTTTATGGAAGAAGCTTACAGGAAGAAGAGACAGGCTTTTAGGTCATATTTTTTGACATGCTGGTATGGTTAATTTGTTAGTGGAGGGAACAGTCAAAGGTAAGAACTGTACCAGTCTAAAGACTGATGACAGCAAAGAAAAAAAAAAAAAAAGAAATTAAGAATGAATAACAATAACAGTTTCAAGTTGGAAGAAAATGTGTTCCTGGATTGGAATAAAGAAAATAAAATACAAGAAATTTAAGGAAACATTGTCTGGAGATCCAAGATAAGGACTGCGGGAAAATTTTAATAAACAGAATGGAATGTTCATGAGACATGAGAGGTCACAAGAAGAAACTGTTGGAACAGATGGGAGAATAACATCATGATGAATAGAGATGCTTTATGTACAAAAATTGTAATGGAGTAACTGTTTTACCTCAAAGAACGGGTAGTGCTGAAAAATAGCAATGATTAACTATGACATATCTCATATTGGTGTCTTGTAATTTTAATACATAAAAGGCTGAATTAAGTAAACAGCAAAAGAAAGGGAAAACACATTTCTTTATTATCCCACAAAGTTCGTAATAAGAAAACACATTTGATGGCAGTCTGTTCCCCCTCCCTGTGTGTGGACAAATGTTGAAATCACTCCATCAAAAAAATAATAATAATAATAATTTTTTAACAATTCTGTGATTATTTTTAACTTTGGTGAGATTATAAAAAGTAAACAAGTAAAAAGGGCAAGAGGTAATTTCGGTTATAACGCGAAATGCGGTTACTAACGTCACAAATATATGAAACATTATTTTTTAATAATTATATTTCAACACAACTCATGATAAAAGTATTAATTTAAATAAGGTACACTACGTGAAGAATATTGTTGTAATAGGTATAATACAGTTGTGGTAAAATGCCAGATTCTTAAGCTTTGAGCAAACAAACAGCTACCAAGGCTGGTTATTGTTCTGCTAACAGCGGTTGACATTGGAGTCAGGAAATCTGCTCTCACAACAGGTACGCTGTTTAGAAAAACTATTTTGAAAGAAAGGCGATAAAGCACTCTGTAGGTTTGTCAACAATTAATTTGCTCACTGTGAATCCATTACGAATTGTAACAGGAAGAACTTAATGCATATGCAATATTACATATTAATAAAGTAGTGGGGAATATTTTCACTACAATTTACACTTAAGGGGAAGGTAGAAGATACACCCGCAAAATCCAGATGGATAATAACAGCACGACACTAACCATGAATATCTGTTGATCGACTGAATATTGTAATTCATAATGTAAACGTTCATTACATTTTAATTTCATGACATGAGGTATGAGACATATGTAACTGATATATATATGTATGTAAGAAAGGAAAGATTATCAGCACTAGATAAAATGTTAATCAGCCTATATTAAGTTTTTCTATATATTACTGTGTAAAATTTTGTGTGGACATATACAGGAAAAATACTGCATTCTGTTATCATTACATCTGCTAACAGTATCAATAATTGTAATTTCATGTGAATGGTTAAAGGAAATGATTTTGTGTGTGTGTGTGTGTGTGTGTATCAATTTTGGTTTGTTTCTATGCATGAACAGTGTAGCTCCAAAGCATGGAGAAATAAACATAAATCATAAATTATGAGTAACAGGTAAATCATATCTTTCGAATAATTTTATACCATATAAAATTATTGTTTTTTTTTTAAAAAAAACATAAAACCCGCCTTCAAAAAAAAAAAAAAAAAGACACTAAAATTTTTAAAATAATTTTATACCTTGCTTAGAAGAAAGTAAATCTAACTGAACAATATTTTACATTACTGTTATTGAAATTTTTACATTAATTAGTTATTTTTTAAATCTGTGGCAGCTGCCACATTGCGAAGATCGAATCACTGAACTTGGTGTTTGCACCAAAACGGGGAGTACAAACAGAAATTCTGAATATTTTACAGCATGTACTGAGGCCGATTTTGTTATTGCGGGAAACAGTTTAGGGAAACAAATGAGACAGTATTTTAATCTATGGCTCGGCCTCGTTGGTCATTCAGGCATATCTCTGGCACTACAGTGTCATTTGGTAGGCTGCATCAAGCAGTCAAGGCTTTACGGTTAGTATCATCTGTACGTTTCAGTTTTGTTGAAACATGTTTCTAACATTAAATGGAGGTAAGTAGTAACATGATTTTTATATATTATTGTTATTCATTATTGTTTTTATATTTTTATTTTACTTGCTTTGGCTGGCACCAACTCCAAAAATAACTAATTAATGTAAACATTTCAATAACTGTAACGTAAAATATTGTCCATTTAGATTTACTTTCTTCTAAGCAAGGTATAAAATATTTTTAAAATTTTCAGTGTACTTTCTTTAAACAATTATTTTATTTTTAAATTTTTAGTGGTATAATAGATTGTTTTGCATTTTAAATATGCCGCAACAGTTCTCATTTTGTGAATTTCCTGGTATCTCAGTGGCTGTTTTTTTTTTTAAAAAAATGTCTTTATATACCCCAATAACTTCCAGAACGAAGTGAATTGGATGCTGTGTTAAGGCATATCTGGTTACATTTTGTTCCAGGCTGTATTTCGATCTAATCATAACATCAGTTTAAGCTGCCGCCCGATAATCGAAAATGTAACATCTGGACGTTAATCTGTCTCTGGAATATACCTGTTTGTTCTGGCATCACACAGAAAATATAGATTTTAATGGGTTTTCACAATATGAAAGCTTAGGGTCCAAGTTGAAATCTGAGGTACATGTTGAGACATTAGTAGACATTTATTTTATGAATATTCTGCCATGATTTCATTGATTTTGACGGGATTTAAAACTGTGGATTTTTGTAAAAACAATTGGAACTTAAAATGGGTGGGGGTAATGGGGAAGAGGGATTGGGCTTTTGTATACCAAATGTAAACAGACTTTTCTGATTGATTTAAAGTGTACGTGTGTAAATTTCTATTGATATGAGATAAAAACTGTAGATATGTATAAAAAAACAATTAAGAGTAGTTTTGTTTTTGTAAAGCTTGTGTGGACAGCATTTTTCTTTTTGGTTTAAAGTATACATACGCAGTGTTCCATCGAAATCTGATAAAAACTGTGTGTATCTATGAATGACATTGGAAATTAGGAGGGGTTGGGGTAGAAGAGAAGAGGGGTTGGGCTTCTGCAATCAAATTTAAACACAATTGTTCTGTATATTTTAAAGTAAACATGGGCAAATTTCCTTCAGAATCGCATAGAAACTGTAGCTTTGTGCAGATTAAGGGGATGAAAGGGGGAGAGGGGTTTGTCTTTTCTAAACCAAATGTAGACTATTTCTCAGTTTGTTTTAAAGTATACGTGTGCATACTTACTTCAAAATCGGATAGGAACTGTAGCTTTATATAAAGAAAATTGACAGTAATTAGATGGGTAGAAAGGGGGATAGCATTTGCATTTTTGTGAAAGTAATGTGGAAAGTATTTTTCTTTTTCTCTTTGTTTTAAAGTATACGCATGCGAAGTTCCACCGAAATCGGAATAAAATGTTACGGTTGTACAAAAATTAAGGGGTGTAAAAGGGGAGCTAGGGTAGTTTTTTGGTCAGAAATCTTCTCCATAAAAAATACACGTATGCGAACTTTCATAAAGATCGCTCAAATGGTGTCGGCTGCAGCTTTTTAAAAAGAAAATTGACAAAAATCAAGGGTGTGGAAACAGGGACAGGGGTTCAGTTTCTGCAAACTAAATGTTGACATTATTTTTCTGTTTGTTTTATAATAAAAGTGTGCTAAGTTCTATTTAAACCGGATAACAGCTGTGGGTTTGTATAAAATTTAAATGGCTTAATGGGGAGAGGGGGTGGTTGTTTTGGATTTTTTGGTCATAAACCTTCTTCGTGAAAAAATACATATAAGAACTAACTATCGTGGTAATCGGTCAAACGGTGTCAACTGTAGCTTTTAATAAAGAACAGTGACAATAATTAAGGGGGTGGAAGGAGGGAGAGGGGTTGGGCTTTGGCAGACCAAATCTTGACATGATTTTTCTCTTTACTTTTAAGTTTACTTGTGCAAAGTTCAATCAAAATCAGATAAGAAATATAGGTTTGTATAAAATTAAAGGGTGTAAATGGGGGAGATCGGGCAGTTTTTATAATTTTTTGGTCAGAAACCTTCACCATTAACAATTACATGTATTTGCCAACTTTGATGGAGATTAGTTAAATGGTATCGACTGTAGTTTTGTATAAAGAACATTGAAAAAATTAAGGGGGTGGATAGGGAGAGAGGGGTTCAGTTTTTTTTCGAACAAAAAGTTGACAGTATTTTTCTCTTTATTTTTGACTAAACATGTCCAAAGTTCCATCAAAATCAGATAAAAAAACGTGGTTTTGTATAAAAATTAAGGGGTGTAAGGGGGTAGAAAGGGTGGTTTCGCAATGAAATTTATATGGGACCACTTTGGAGGTATACCCTACACACTAAAAAATTTCATTTAAATCGGTTCGAAATTGCCGAAAATATCGCTGAACATACATTAAAAATCAGATGAACTGAGAACCTCCTCATGTTTTTGAAGCTGGTTAAAAATTAGCCTGATATATAACAGCACTCTGCTATTTGCCATAAGTTGAAAGTTTATAAAAAAACATAATTTGAGGCCCATAAGTTCTAGAAACTACTGGTGCTACTGCTGTACATATTTTGCACTGAAAATTATTGCAGTCTACATGACATTTTCAGGGGGTAAAATTAAAATAATGAAAAAAAATAATAAATAAAATAAACTGGCTCGGGTGCAACAGCTAATTGAGAAAAAGTGCACACGAGTGAAAAAAAATGCATGTTTGGAAAAAGATTAAAAATTTCTTTTTCCTTAGAGAAATATTTAATTTCTCCGGGTGTCAGGGTAAATGTCGTAATGTATGTCATAGCAGTGTGACTCATGGAATACGTTTTTGTGGCGAATGTAACATATTCGCTGGCTCAGGGATTTAGTAGTGTTGCCTTTTAATGTGTTGTGCTAATGTGTACAAGAATGTTTTAGACAAGGAGAGGTGACAAAACTGCAGGATGCTCACAGAAAGCATTCAAGCTAATAATGGCCCCAGATAATTTATTTTACTACCCATACCCAATGTTCCTGATGTATTCCAACTTCCACCCTCCAACCTGCCAACTGAAGTTCCAAGTATCCAATGCTTGGTAGAAAGATGGAATATTCAAACAGCCAAAGAGATTATTTTAGTTCAAGATATTGTTGTTGTTTATAAATGCTAACAGGAGCACAGCAAATGAAAGGGGAGAATTTTGTTTGCTGAATGGACCAACTGATGGGCAAGCACCAAAGGACGGCACCCAAGATTCGAAGAGAGGTATGTGCAGCGAGGAGAACTGTTTTGACTATGAGACAAGAGACATATACTGTGAATTAACAGCTGAGGTGACCGGAATTTCTGACGCGGCCGGTCGATTGCCACACCTGGGGACAAGCTGTGTATTGTGGGCTCACGGACAATGCAGTAAATCTACACCCATCAGTGAAAGACTATCTGCACCATGCATAGCATCCTAAGTCAAATAATGCTTTCCACTGAGATGGTAAACATACCAATAAATTAAATGTACTTTTTAAAGGTTTTTGTTACTGCAAGACAAATTTAATAAAACAATAAATGTGAATTTTTTGTTCCTTTTGTCAAATAAAGAGTGACTTCTTTTCAATTTTTCTTTGATATTCCTAAATGGCATGTTATGTGAGCTGAAATAATAAATTATTGTAATCAGTGCTTAAGTCTTAGCAGTATGGCGCAAAGTACCAGCTTTTACACGCATCTAATAAAAGAAAATGTATCCAATATTTTGTGTTCGGAGTGTAATAGTTGGATACACCAGAAATGTTCTGATACTGATAATAAAGATTTAAAAACACAGTGGTTGAAATGAAATGGAACAGCTTTAAATGGATCTGCGATAAGTGCATAAGTGAGGTTAGTGTTGTGGTCTCCGGTGATATTCTGGAAGACAATGATCACGATGATCCTGTTGTATCTAATCAATCTAAAAAATTGGAGTGTGTTTTTAATAAATATTTTACTCCTTTTAAAAACAGTATTGAAAATAATATAATAATAAAGTTTCTTTTATAGTATTGAAAATACATTAAAAGTGAACTAGAGAATATCTCTAGACAGAATTTGAGTACATCTGAACAATAAGCTTTGCTTCAAAAAAAATTTAAGTGTTATGGAAAACAAGTTAAAGACATTCGATTGTGGTATTTCGAACGTTGATAATATTACTTTGGAAACATTTGAAAGCGAAAGACGTGAGAAAAATGTTATTCCGTTCAATGTTCCCAAGTCGAAGAAGCAGGTTGGTCAAAGCTCGCTGTTGATGTATCTAACACAAAATTGCACAGGATTGGTCACAAGCTGCTAATAAATGCTCATTCGGTCGCGGATGTGAGAAAAATACTTAAAACTAAACTTGTCGGCAACAAAGATAAAATATTTAATAGTAGGTTTTCTCAGCGATTCTGATGCTTGAAAATCTCTCTGGCAAAAATAAAATACATTTCAAACCGGACCCGACTTGTTCAGAGCAAATCCATCTGAAGAATTTACACACCGAGTTGAAGACACCACTAATGGTGAAACCAAGACAATAAAGTAAATCAATGGCATTCCTAAGATTGTTAACATGACTACTTTTCATGCCCCCAAGCAGAATTAAAAAATTTGAATCGTGATCTGCTAGTGTACTACCAGAACACCGCAGGGCTAAGATCTAAACTAAATTTTCTAAGCCAGTTGTTGGTATGATGTATTATGTACACAGAGTCCCCCATTAGGGATGGTGAAGTAGTTGATAATAGTTATTCTATTTACATGAAAGAGAGAGACTCAATGACTAGCACTCATCAGCGTGGTGGTGGAGTTTTTATTACCGTATAACGCTGTATTGCTGTTTAACCAATTGCAATAAATTATGTTCATTTGGATAAAATTTTTGTTAGAATCAAAGGTCATGGTGGTGACATTGTCGGATATGTATACATTCCACCACAGTCTTACCTTGATATATACTCTACTCATCTGGAAACCATATCCTACACCAAAAATAAGTATCGAAATTGTCAACTTATGATATTTGGTGATTATAATATTCATAGTAGCTTACCAGAAGTAGAATGTGAAACATTGGTGAATGAGAAGTTTCTTCTATCTGAATGCCTTCAACTTAACAACATTCGCATTGATCATGGTCGGATACTGGACTTCTGCTTTAGTGACCAGGATGTCTTGATCAACAAGACAACTGCTATTATTGATCAGGATAGATATCACCCTGCATTAGCTGCACTACTCAAATTTCAAGTAAATCTGAAACCAAATGATGCACCTACTTATGCATTCAGAAGTGCTGACTTTTGAATTGGTATCAATTCGATAGATCTATATGAACTGGAAAAAATCACTGACAAAGTAAAATGGTTCAACGATATAGTTTACTAGGGAATTCACCAGTATGTCCCGTTGTGCTTTAAGAAAAATGCTAATTATCCATGTTGGTTTTCTAATGAACTGATATGTAAAATCAAACAGAAGAAAATCGCTCATAGAAATCACAAGAAGAGAAAAACCATCAGTAATTATACTGCCTTTAGTAAATTATGAACTGAATGTCAAAATATAAGTGCATCTTGCTACAATAATTATCTTGACAAAATTGAAGATGATTTAAACTAAAAAATTCGGGAGTTTCATTAAAAACAAACGACACAGTGATGTTGACATTCCTTCAACCATGACATGGAACAGCACGACAGAGTTATGGTATTGAAGTCAGCAATCTGTTTACATCATACTTCAAGAGCATATACAAAGATCCATCAACTCCTACTATTTATGACAATAGCAGTAAATATCCAGAAGCAGGTATCTCTAAATTTGAAGTCCATTTTGACAATGTTTTTTTGTGAACTCTTTCGACTGAACATTAATAAAGGTGCTGGACCTGACCTGATACCCAACACTGTATTGAGAAATTGTGCTACTGGACATTGTGAGCCAATCACTCACATCTTCAATAAGTCTATTGAAACAGGAAATTTTACCTCGACATGGAAACTATCATACATTAGACCCATACATAAATCAGATGATAAATCTGACATCAGCAAATATAGGCCAATATGCATTCAATCATCACTTGCTAAGCTTTTTGAGAAAATCGTTCTGCCACAGCTTACTTTTGCATTTAAAAATATCAGAACACTAAAACAGCATGGATTCTTTGGTGGAACATGTACATTAACTAATCTCTACCTCTACATTAACTTCATACTTAACGCACTGAAGGTCAGAAAGTGCATTCCCAATGTACCGATTTCAGCAAGGCCTTTCACATGGTTAACCATGATATTCTAGTTAGTAAATTAAGTCATTATGGGATACGATCGAAAGCCTTGTACTGGCTTTGCTCATATTTATCTGACAGACGTTTACAAGTATGTGTGAATGGTCATTTGTTGAATGAGTACATTGTTACCTCTGGTGAACTGCAAGGTTCCCAACTAAAACCTATCCTATTTAGCATATTCATATATGACATTGTGAAAAATTTAAGCCCGAGTATCTGCTATATGCTGATGATATGATGATCTTCAGAGCAATATACAGTGATCATGACATTGATATTCTATGATGAGACATTTCTGAGTTACAGATATGGTGTCACGTAATTGTGCTATCAGTGTGCTTTCCCGACTTCACAACCTGCTGCCTGTTAAATACTCATTATGTGGTCAAAATGTGGAAAAAGTTAACTCAATAAAAGACTTGGGAGGTATAACTGATGATAGGCTTACTTTTTCTGTTCATATTAACTACATTGCGAGCATTCCGTATGTAGATCAGGGAAAGAATTCAAAAACATTAATACACTGTTTTGACTTTTCTCTGCCTTTGTCAAACCATTACTGGATTATGGTAGTATTGTTTGGTCACTATTTACAGATTAACAAATTAGCCGTGTTGAAAAAGTTCAGCAAAGTTCTGTATGTTCCTGTTACACCATCCTCATCTACATATATACTCTGCAATTCACAAAATTGTGGGTGGCAGAGGGTGCTCAGCACCAAAGCTAATCTTTTTGTTGTGCATTCCAATCCCTAATGGTACGAGGGAAAAAAGAATTCATATAAGAATCATTGCGGCACCTTATTTCTCTAATCTTATCTTTCCTGTCATTCCGGCTCAAATTGGTTGGTGGACGAAGTATTTCACTACACTCGTGAGCGAAAGTGGGAGTACACATGTTTACCAATAAGTTTAAACGATACGTGCATCGTCTATCTACCAGAGACTCCCAGCCTATTCTACTAATCAGTTCTGTGATGCTTTCATAAGGACTGTAGTAAGCGGTCACGAATCGAGTGGCTCTTCCCTGTACTTTCTCTATTCTTTCGATCAATCCCTTACGAAATGGATCCCAAATGGCACAACAATAGTCCAAATGTGGTCGCACAAGATATTTGTACGCTATCTCCTTTGTTTGTTCATTGCAATTTTTCAAGATTCGACCTATGAATCGCAGCCTAGAATTAGCTCTACCTACTAACGAATTAATGTGTAAGTCCCATTTCATGTTCCTTTGTACTGTTACTCCCAAATATTTCAAAGAATCAACCATATCAATAACTGAATTGTTTAGCTCGTATTTCTGAACAATTGGATTCTTTTTGTTAGTTATGCTCATTGTCTTGCACTTTTTACAATTTAGCTTAAGTTGCCACTCAGTGCACCATGCCAAAATAATATCCACATCACGCTGAATTTCTAAGCAATCGGCCAAATTCCTTACTTCCCTATAAGTAACCGTATCATCAGCAAACAATCTAAAAAGGCTTTTCACTTTTTCTCCAAGATCGTTTATAAAAATTAAGAAAAGAAGTGGTCCTATTACACTTCCTTGAGGTACCCCCGATGTAACATCTAGATTAGAAGAACTTTCTCCTTCAACGACAACATACTGCGACCGACCAGTTAGAAAATCCTTTATCCATTCACAAAGCTGATCTGATATACCATACACTCGAAGCTTCGCTAAAAGGCGGTTGTGTGGCACAGAGTCAAAGGCTTTCTGAAAATCTAAAAAAATCTACTTGTGAACCTGCATCAATAACTGTAAATGATCTTTTCTTCCGAAATCCGTGTTTATTTGTTGTAAGCAAATTATTATCGTCTAGAAATTTCATAATATTCGAGCATATAATATGTTCCATAACTCTACTACAAACAGATGTTATAGATATGGGACGATAGTTTCCAGGAACACTTCGATCACCTTTCTTGAAAATCGGAGTTACTTGCGCGATTTTCCAGTCTGAAGGTACTTTTCGCTCTTCTAATAATTTACTGAATATATCAGACAGAAATGGCCCGATTTCCGCCACATACTCTGAAAATACTCTTACTGGAATTCCATCGGGCCCGCTGCTTTCCCCTACTTCAGGAGCTCTAATTGCTTTATGATACCTGCAGTATCTATTCATAATGATTCCGTCACCAACTCAACACGGCGTGGGAAAACGGGAATACTATCCTTATTTTCATTAGTAAATGAATTTTTGAATACAGTATTTAGTACGTTAGCTTTATCGCGGCTTTCATTAACCTCAGAACCTTCACGAATTAGTGCTGGAATATTGCTATTGGTACAATTGACTTTTCGTACATACGACCAAAATTTCTTTGGGGTTTCTGTGAGACTCTTGGACAGAGAGTTGGAATGAAAATCGTTGAAGGCCTCGCGCATTACATTCTTAATATGTCCTCTTAACTCAGCTAAGGTTTCTAAATCATTGCGACGCCCCTTCTTTCTTGAGCGTGCGTGTATCCTCCTTTGTTTTTTGAGTAATCTTTTGACTTCGCATGTGTACCACGGTGGACCATCCTCCCCATTTATTGTCCGCTTCGGTATATGTATATCCATACCTTCCCTGACTATTCGTATAAATCGATGCCACATCTCTTCAATGGTGTCATTTGTTGACTTGAAGTTATGGTAATTATTCCTCAGGTAGGTTCTAAAACACTCCTTAGAAGCCTTACTGAATCTGTATACAATCCGCCCTTTTCTCCTTTTTCCCTTGGTCATTAGTCTGTTAGTTGCAATTACCGCTTTGTGATCGCTTATACCTGTGGTCGTTGAAATGTCGGTGAATAATTTTGGCCTGTTGGTAACCAGCAGATCTAAAATATTTTCGCTACCGTTATGACACCGCGTAGGTTCATTAACTAGCTGCTCGAGATGATTATCTGAGAACAATTCGAGAACTACTTCAGAAGCTGCCTTATCCCTGCTACCTGTAATGTGAACGTAATTACTCCAGTCAATATAAGGCAGATTGCAGTCGCCTCCTAGAATCATAGCATGATCCTGAAAACGGCTAGCTATACTGTTTACATTATTTCTTAACTCCTCGGCGATAGCTATGTCGGAATCGGGTGGATGGTAGAAGGCGCCTATGATGAGTTTTTGACCCAGCAACATTGAGTTTAATCCATATGATTTCACAGATCGTATCGACTTCTATTTCATTACATGGGAGAAATTTACTCACAGCAACAAAAAACCCCACCTCCATGAGAATGTAATCTGTCTTTACGAAAATCGTTCATGCTATCTTTAAAAATTTCAGCGGAACTTATTTCCGGTTTTAGCCAACTTTCTGTACCAATAACGATATCCGTTTCTGTGCTACAAATAATGCTTTCAAGTTCTGGTTGTTTGTTAAAAACGCTTCTATAGTTTATTACGAGATTCTTTTAGGTTCCTCCTACATTCCGGTGTTGCATCTGATTGGGTTGCCCGTAACTGTAATTCAGGTCCTCCTCCCTCAGCCTAAAAAACCATCGAGTGCATTACACACGGCCCCTGCCACCCGTGTAGCCGATTCACGTGTGTAGTGCACACCTGACCTATTAAGAGGAACCCTACATGACTCGACCGTATGGCGAAGATCGAGAATTCTGCAGCCAATATCATCACAGAAAAGTCGTAGTCTCTGATTCAGCCTCTCAATACAGCTCTGAACCAGAGGTCCACAATCAACTCTGTCTACGATGCTACAGATGGTTAGCTCTGCCAGTATCTTGCGGCCACTGGCCACAGAGTTCACCCTTTAAGCCAGCCGCCCTTCCGACCCAAGGTGACAAGCATCATTGGTGCCGACATGAGCCACAATCTGTAGTTGGACAAACCCCTCCTTTCTATGGCATCCGGGATGGCCTGTGCCACATCTCGGTTCAGGCCACCCGGAATACACACTGAATGGACGTTGGATTTCTTCCCCGAGTAATCCGCCATTTCCCTAAGGGGCTCTAATAACCGCCTAACATAAGAGCTCCCAACTACCAAACTCCCCTTCTGTGTTTGCTAAGACCTAGCAGGCTGAAGGGCCGTCAACTCGCAGGATGACAATTGTGGGACTGTGTCAGCCTCCGACAATACATCATACCGGTTGGACAGTCGAACAAGTTCAGCGCCTTGTCTTTTAAGCCAGTTTGATTGCCCCCGTGGGCGGCTTCTAAGTCTAGAGGCCATACGCCAGTCACCGACAGGTGACCGAGGCACAGCCTCCAACTCTTCAGCCTGGGTTGCAGGTACGACGGTCGATATGGGAGAATCTGTTATAGGCATTGCTACATCAGTTTCCCCAATATTACATCTACTACAACCTTTTACGACAGCTTCCAGCTGTGTAACTTTCGCTAACACAGCTGCAAGCTGTGCGCGGAGATCAGCCACCTCAGCTCGCGTCGGCATACAGCAATCACAGTCCATAGCCATTCTGCTTTTGAAAAATGCAAAAAGAAAAAAAGAACAGAAAATCGAAATAACCTGTACTCCGCACAAATATAAACACTCAAAGATAACACTAACTTAAGCTACACACCACGAAAGATCAAATACTACAAGACAATACGCTACTGTCCTCAATGACTGCTAAACTGTAACTAACCTCTACTTTCTACAAAAGTAAACACTCAAAGATTACACAAGTAAAGCTACACACCACTAAAGATCAAATACCACAAGAAAATACGCTACTGTCCTTAAAGACTGCTAAACTGTAACTAACCTCTACAAAAGTAAACACTCGATGATTACACTCATGATGACAACATTAAAGATGTGTGTGATGTGTATCTCTATTATAGCATTAACAGCCTACGAAGTCAGAGGTATTTGGCAGACCTACGAGTCTTCTACAAAGTTATCAATGGACTTGTTGATTCACCAGAAATACTTGAAAAATTCCGATTTATAAAAATTGTTTTCGGGTAACTAGCAGAGTTAAAGGAGTGTTGTAATTACACTTACGATTACACAATATTTCGGCGATCTGATTCATTGTTGCCATCTTCGGTTAAGTGTGGTCAAGAACGTGGGATGTTGTTGAGCCAGCCCACACTCATGCTGCTACGATGTGATTGCTCAGCTCTGGAACCTGTCGTAGCAGGGGATAAGTCTTGTCGCAACTTGACTCGATGCTATGATGGAGCCGTGGCTTGATTCTGTAGCAGATGGGCCAAAAGTCGTCACTCATTCAAAGGAAATATCACAAGACAAGGATGAACTTGCTCTGCGGACACCTGCACTAGTTGTGAATGTGGAAAGAGCTACATTGGCCAGACGGTGTGTTCACCAACGTTGTCTAGAACATGCTCGACACGTATGTCTGGGGCAGAAAGAAAAATCTGCGGTGATGGAACACAGCTTCGAACAGGGTCATGGCTCTGATTTTGAAAATACCAGAGTACTGGCCCATACTGGGAGCCTCTGGAACAGCATTCTTACTGAAGCAGTAGAAATTTGACTCGTGTCAAACTTTGTTAACCGCGACAGCGGGTACCAGCTGAGTGAAGCTTGGACGCCACTGATCTACATCTACATCCATACTCTGCAATTCACAAACATTGTCGGTGGCAGAGGGTGCTAAGCACCAATCATAATTCCGCGCATTCCAATCCCGAATGGCGTGAGGAAAGAAAGAATACATAAAAGTATCAGTATGGCATCCTATTACTTGAATCTTATCCCTCCGGTCATTATGAACCAAATAGGTTGGCGGAAGAAGTATCTCACTGCACTCGTAGGTCATAGAATTTTGCATATTCTCCAATACATTCAAACGCAAATGTCGTCTGTCTTCCAAATGATCCCAGCACAATCTATGTATCAATTCTGTGACGCTTTCATAAGGGCTGTAGCAACCAGTCATGAATTGAGTGGCTCTCCTCTGTACCCTCTCCACTGAGTCTATCAGGCCCTTGCGATACAAATCCCAAACTCCACAACAGTAATCCCGATGCAGATGCACTAGTGTTTTATACGCTATTTCCTTTGTATGAACATTACAATTCCTCAGAATACTACCTATGGACCATAATTTAGAATTAGCTTTGCCTACGACAGAAGTTATGTTCAAGACCCATTCCATGTTGCTTTGTATTATCACCACCAGATACTTCAGGGAATCAAGTGTGTCAACAATTGAATTGTTTACTTTGTACTCGTGAGCAAACCGATTATTTTTGTTACTTATTCGCGTTGCCTTGTACGTTTTGCAATTAAGTGTAAGCTGTTATTTATGGCACCATTCGAAAATAACATCCAAATCGCACAGAATTTCTAAACAATCGCTGGAGCATCTTATTTCACTACTAATAACTGCATCGTTGGCAAACAATTGCAACCAGCATTTAACGTTGTGACCTAAATCGTTTATAAAAATTAAGAAAAGAAGTGGTCCTATTACACTTCCTTGAGGAACGCCAGAAGTAACATCTAGCTTAGAAGAGGCTTCGCCGTGAACAATGACATACTTTGATCGACCAGTTAGAAAATAACTTATCCATTCGCAAATCTGATCCCATATACCCGTATGCCCGAATCTTCGCTAAAAGTCAGTTGTTTGGTACAGAATCAAAAGCTTTCTGAAAATCCAAGAATATTGCATCAACTTGTGATCCTCCATCGATAACTTTCATTATGTCATGGGAAAATAGGGCCAATTAAGTTTCACACGATCTCTTTTTCCAAAATCCGTGTTGACACTGTGTAAATATGATATGCTCCAGAATTCTACTGCATACAGATGTTAGAGATATGGGTCGACAATGCCTAGGATCACTCCAATCTCCTTTCTTGAAAACAGGAATTACCTGGGCTATTTTCCAGTCAGAAGGCACGTTTTTCTCTTCTAAAGATTTATGGAATATATCTGACAGAAATGGTTCAAGTTCCTTTGCATACTTTTACCGTTATACAATCGGGATCTGGCACTTTACCCCACTTCAGGAGCTTTAATTGGTTTACAATACGCTATCAATATCTACAGGATCCATCTCTAATTCTACACGATGTGGAAAGTGAGAATGTTTTCCAAGTTTTCACGCATGAATGAATTTTTAAATTTGGTGTTAAATACGGTAGCCTTGTTGCGCCTGTTGTCAACTTCTCGATCGTCTTGTATTAGAACAGGTTTATTGTTGTCACTACAACTAACTATTTTTTACATAAGACCAAAATTTCTTACGGTTTTCGATGAGGCTCTTAGAGAGGGAATTGCAACAAAAGTCATTAAAGGCCTCACGCATCACATTCTTAACTTGTTCCCTTATCATGTCTAACTTACCTAAACAGGGTTCCCACTCTTTTAGCAAAAGAAAAATTAAGGCTTTTTTAAGGCAATTTTTCATATTTTTTTAAGCCTATATTTAACATATATTAAAATGTTATGAAAAACTAATATGCAACTTACAGCAAAGAAATTAAAATATGCATGTTAAGATTATGATGAAATAAATTTTAATGGAGTTTATAAGTTGATAAATAATAAATTTCTAATAAATTTACTTTTGTTTTCACACAATACAGTGAATATTGAAACTTTTTCCCTTTTAATATATTAAACATAAAATAAAAAACTACTATACCCCAGAAAACTGACACAAGGGCAAAAACAAACATTACCACCTTAGTTATAAGAATTACTAACATACAAATATATATTTTAACCTAATTTGTTTTTATACATTATAGCACATTAGCAGTTACATCAGAGAAAGACTGCCGAATTTTCAGCTCAATTACTTATTAGATTTCAGGTATAATGTTGAATGAGGAAGACTCACCCACCCACTCCCCCTTTTTTGAAAGCTACACGTAAAAGACCTGTTAAAGATGAGACATTTTCCTTAGGTTTAAGAAATAGGTTAAATACAACTGTTCAAACATCTTTCGAGTTACAGCGGTAGTTCCTATTGGGCATATTTGATCAAATATTTTCTTATATGAGTAAAGTTTACTGACCAGATGAGCTACAACATGTTATAAGGGTAAACATAAAACATACTGGTAAGAGTTGTTAATATGTATGCAGGTTAAATAAAAAAATATACACTTTTTTAAATGATTTTTTAATTTATTTTCACATTGTTTAAAAACAAAGGTTAATTCTCTTTTAAATCTTTCAATAGAGCCTTAATTTTACTTTCAACATCCTCAAATTCAGCTTTTTTTAAATTTAGCAGTTCGTCGAAAACTACTGGACTGTGTGATGTACTTAACATCCCCTATAACCTCAGCTTTATATGCTAGGTTATCAGCAATATACTTTTGACGAGCCATACATCCTTAACTCCTTAGTTATTAACAACTTAGTTTTGCTGTTTTTGAAATGTTGACTGATTAATCTTTGAGCCACTAAATACTCTTCTTTTAAATTTTCAACTTCCAACTGCTTGTTCACAGAGAAGGCTCGTTCAACATCTGCTTGCCCTTGTGATAACAGCAACAATATTTTTACTACTTTGTGTACTCTGTTATAATCTTCTTTGCCTAAATACTTCTCTAAAAAGATATCTAATCGTGAATGCTCATCATGTGGATTAAATGAGCTGAGTGGTTCAAAGCATTTGAGGCAACTTGTGATAAAAAAAAAACTGTGATACTGTATAAGAATTTCATCACAGTCTTCTTCTCCAATTAAATTTATTTTTGGCAAGTGAATCAGAAGATATTTCATCTTTTTATAACAGTTGCTACTATTTAGCGCCATCTGTCTAGGATAAAGACAAGTCATACTTCTTACAACTCTATAATTTATAGGAGATTTGTCCAGTATGTGCTTAATCATCGTAAAAATGAAGTCTTTGACCTCCATTTTCATCTTGAAAACTTCTTTTTCAAACACTTTCTTGTTGAATATCATAGCCTTGATAAGTTGATCGCCTGCAACTTCTAAACTGATGTTGTTAGCACAGGAATGCTTTGACACATCACTCGGGTCTAATGTTGCCAATTTTTGTACATTAGTCAATACTTCTGTGTGTTCTTTCTTAAAAACATTGAAGATAATAAAATTTGTAATAAATTTTCTTATATCCTCTGCCTTAAATGACAGGAGAGGTTTTGTGCTCTGATAAAAAGCCAAGAATGGGGTTGTCATTTTAGACACCGATATGAAAAATTTCAGTTTTGAACAAATAAGATTATGTAAGACTGGAGATTTTCTCGGCGTTGTAAATGAATAAAATTTTCTCGGGTAGCTAGCCGAGTTAGTCCATCGTTTGACCACGACGTTTCGGCGACGTTGCGACGTTTCGGCGGTCACTTGACAATGGCGGCAGAGATTGTGACCGCCGAAACGTCGTGGTCAAACGATGGACTAAATCGGCTAGCTACCCGAGAAAATTTTATTCAAATAAGATTATCTTTCACTGCCTGTTGAATTGTTAAAAAGGACTTACATGTAGGTTTAGGTAAAGAGCCCTTTTCCACATTCTGTATGTAGCTTTTAAAATCATCCCATATTTCTAATGCCCTTTCTGCTGCATGTAAATTTTCCAACCATCTGTGCGAACAAAATTTTGAGGGCATTTTTTTACAAGTGGAAATGTTGAAGAAATCCTCTCTTCTCACGGGTGAATCTTTAAATAACCAAAATAAGGAAACTAGGACTGACTCAAGGTGCCAGCCAGAAGCATTATTTACAACATGTAAACCACATGTTCCCACATCAAACATTTCACAATTTAATCCAGTTCTTAATTTCTTTAGCAAAATATTGAAAAATTTCAAATTTAAGGATGGACCATCCATAGAAACCTGTATCACTTTTTGGAGAGATAATTTCTCAACTGCTTACAAAAAATGTTCAATCAATTCTTTAGCTTTGGCATGGCCCATAAAATATAAGGTTTCAATTGTGTTTGAACTTTCATTCCAGTATCGCACATGGACATCGAGTTGTTTACTTTGTAAGAAGTTATTTAAACTCTCATCAAACAATAAAACATAATGAATGCAATTTTTCAGAGAGTCATACAACAAATTTCTATAAAATGGTGCAAGGCCAAAACAAAGCAGATAAGCACATTTTGTTGGTCCACAGGAAAATAGTTTAGCTATATGGCTGTCACTAAACATTTCTTAAAATAACTAATTGACGTCTTTGCAAGAATTAAACAAGTAATGACTAGTCACACTTCACAGTCCACCTTATTTCAGCATTAAGTACTGAGTTCTTGAGAATTGTCAAAAAGTATTTGTTGTACTTGGAGGAGGAACAGCAAAATCCAAAGAATTAGCCGATACAACAGCTACATCTGATGTCTCCTTGACAGGCTGAAGTTTTTCATTCGACTGAGCATTCAAAAATGTTTGTATCCCAGCAGAGGTGCTATTTTTGGCCTTCATCTGTTACAGCAAACACTGCAATATCATTTGTATTTATCACGGGATGGAGCGAGCCAATGTATGTAATCTTCGTTATTTAACCATACTATATTAAATGTACACTTTCCCATCGTAAATCATACCAAAAAATAAATAAATAGTGAACGTAAATTAAGCTTTAATATACAATAAAACAATATATACATAAGAAACTAGTGAGAAATTGCCAAGAAATGTAAGACGCAGGCATGTACAAAGCAGAACTACATAAGAGAGGTTCTGTGCACAGACTCTACTACTTGCTTGAAATATAAGCACCTTGACTCAACACTTGGTCAAGGTCGAGCCAGAGAGAAATCTGCCGATCAGCGCATCGCTGGAATAGTGAAATTTATTACACCATATCTCGGTGTTAAAAAAAAAAGTCAGGCTTTTTCAAAGATTTTAAGGCTTTTGAGCAAATTTTAGCACCTCTTAAGGGCCCTTAAAAATCAAAATGAAAATTAAGGCCTTTTTAAGCCCCATGGGAACCCTGCTAAATCGGTCCAATGCATCGTCCTTCTAGATCGTGCATGTATCTTCCTTTGCTTTTTGACTAACCGTTTAACGTCACGTGTAAACCATAGTGGATCATTCCCTTCTCTGATTGTCCGTTTTGGTATATGCAAATCCCTGACTATATGTATGAATCGATGCCACACCTTTTCAACAGCGCCTCTCGCTGCTGTGAAGGTATGGTAATTATGCCTCAAAAACATTCTAAAACACTCCTTTGAAACCTTTTCGAATCTGTAAATGATCCTTTCTTTTTTTCTTTTTGTGCGTGGTTGTTAATTTTACTGTAACAATTACAGCTTTGTAATCACTTATTCCCGTGGTAGTAGAAATGACCGCGAATAATTCAGGCCTATTTATAACGAGAATATATGAAATATTTTCGTTACCGTTGAGGTATCGCGTTGGTTCAGTTATGAGCTGCTCAAGATTGTGATCTGAAAAAACGTCTAGAATGGTTTCACAAGCTGCTTTTATCCCTGCCACCAGTAACGTGAACGTATGGCAAGTCACCACCTAGCATTAGTGTATGGTCAGGAAGTGATGAGCAATATTATTTACATTATTCCTTAAGGCCTCAGCAAAAGTTATGCCTGCATCTGGTGGACAATAGAGGGAACTGATCACAAGTTTTGTCCTAGCTACGTTGAGCTTAATCCATAAGACTTTGCAGACAGTATCAAGAACTATTTCGTTACATGTGAGGTACTTACTAACAGCTATAAATACACCACCTCCATGGGAATGCAACCTATCCTTACGGAAAACGTTCATGCTGCTATTAAAGATTTCCACGGAGCTTATATCTGGTTTTAACCAACTTTCTGCGCCTATTACGATTTCAGCACCTGTACTACGAATAACATTTTCGCGTTCAGGCTGTTTATTACAAACACTTCTGCAGTTAACTACTAGAATTTTTAATGTTGGAGATTATTTTAAGCTACCCCTAATACGCAGAGTTAAATTTATTTGGGTGGCCCGTAAGTGAATTTCCTGTTCAGGGTCATCCTCCCTCAGCCTAAAAAAAAAACCAATGCACTCCACACGCTGCCACCCATGTAGCCGATTCAAGTGTGTAGGGCACACCTGATCTATCCAAGGGATCCCTATATGACTCAACCCCAGGGCGAAGATCGAGGAATCTGCAGCCATGACTAACACAGAAACGCCATAGTCTCTGGTTCAACCCCTCAACACGGCTCTGAACCAGAGGTCCACAGTCATTTCTATCGACAATGCTGCAGACAGTTAGCTCAGCCGAAATCTTGCAGCCAATGGCCACAGAGTTCACTCTTTCTGCAAGTCGCCCAAGGAAGAGAGGATAACTCCCGACCCTAGGCGGCAAGCCTCATTGGTGCAGACATGAGCCACAATCCACAGCTGGCTACACCCCGTCCATTCAATGGAATCCGGGATGGCCTGCTCCACATCCTTAATCAGACCCGCCGGAATACACAATGAATAGATACCAGATTTCATCCCCAATTGGCCATTTCCCTAAGGGGCTGAATAAACTGCCAACGTTACAGCTGCCAACACTAGAATCCCCTTTTGCAGTTGCCCAGACCTAGCGGACTGGGGGGGCTGGCAACTCACAGGAAGACGATTGCAGGACTGAATCAGTTCCAGACAATACGTCAAACCGGTTGGACAGTGGTACAAAGTTCGCCATCCTGGGAATCAGGCTTGTACAACTGCCCCCCCCCCCTTTCTCATGCAGCATAGACGTCCATAAACCACACACCAGTCACCACCAGGCGACCAACGCACAGATTCCACCTGAACTGCAGACACGATGACTGGTAGGGGAGAAGCTGTAAGCCTCTTAGTTTCTACAGGGCCACCAATACCGCATCTACTGCACTCACTTGCAGCAGCTTCCAGCTGTGTAACTCTCATTAACAAGGCCGCTAAACAAATATGCAAAGATGAAACAAAAGCTAACTACACACTTTAAATTAAATCAACACAAAAGGCACTGCTTTGCATAACAGCTACCGAAGAACGACTGACTACTGGGGCTGCTAAACAAATCGATACTATTCGTTGACAGCAAGGCCGGGGCACATTATGGCGAAGTCTTTGCCTTCTGTTTTTTCCTTTGAATGAATGTGTAATGTGACGAGATAGAACCCTGGCTACGATTGGTTTCAAAGCTGACCAATCATGTGGCAGCATGGGCTCAATATGAGACAGGCCTGCAATGGATCAGTTTCTACACAGCGGATGGATAAGCAATTTATGGTGAAGGCTTTGTCTTCCGATATTTCCTTCGAATGAGCGATGACTTTTGGCCCATCTGCTACAGGCAATGCGAACTGGGCCATCGAATCAAGCCGTGGCTCCATCATGACATCGAATAAAGTTGCGACGAGACTTATCCCCTGCTACAAAACGATCCAGAGCCGACCAATCACAGCGTACCAGCAGAAGTCTGGGTTGACTCAACAGCCCACGTTCGCAACCGCACTTCACCAGAAGATGGCGACAACTGATCGCCGAAATATTGTGTAATCGTAAGTGTAATTACAACACTCCTTTAACTCGGCTAGTCGCCCAAGAACAATTTTTATATTCTCAACACCAATTAAAACTGTGTTCTTATGTAATTCTGATTTAATTGCTCTAGGGTAGACCTTCAAACGAGAAGACTTCTGGAAGCTATATAACCCAACAAAAACTATGTTGCTTTTGGACTATACCACAGAATAGTAAGTCTGGTTAACTTACTTGCAACCAACATCAACTTCTTTGGAGGATCTCTAACATTAAAATACTTTTATGAATTATATAATCATAAACATACCTTATACATTGATGTTGAGTATTATTTCTTTATGTACAAAGCCAATTGGCATATAAATCAACAAGTTAAAATCAACAAATCCCCAAAGTGGTCATTTCAATGTGGGGAGGCAGAAATTGTTTTTGTGGGAGACAATTTAGTGAAACAAATTAGACAGTATTTTTATGTGGCTCGTCCTAGTCACTGGTCGAGGCATATCTCTGGCACTACAGTGTCAACTGGCAAACTGCACTATTAGGTAACAGCTTCGCAGTTATGTGTGGTTTTTACTTGGATGGGTGACCACTCAAGATACTGCAGTGGAGCTACTGAATGCCACCCAGCTGCTGAGCTACGGGATGCAGCCATGAGATGCAGAGATGCAGCAGCCAGTTCCTGCTCCGCCATTATGGAGCAGCTATTTTGGAGTTTATTGTCGTTAGACATTTACTCCTTCCTAAGTTGACGGTTGGGTATGGCCTAAATGTTGGTCGGTCCTTGTGGTTGGCTGGTACGTAGAACCTTTAGTGGCTGGCCGCGGAAAAGGCCTGCCATGATGGGTGGGTATTCATGTGGTCGGAGACGCTTCTCTGGAAGAGAGTTGCCTGACCAGTTCTTTCAGGAGAGTGAGGAGAGCAGCAAATCTGTCCTCCCTTTCACCTGTGTAAGATGCAGAGATGCAACCAAGCCGGTTTGACCCCGTCTGAGGCCGGTTGCATCGCCGACCAATCAAAGAGCAGCGGGAAGCTTCCCTCAGCAACAGGCTATTTATAGGAGCCAGGACTGACTCGCGAGTCAGTTACAGTCTTGTCTTTGTATTTAAGAGTTAACCTGATGAAGGGAATGATGGCAGTTACCGAAACGTCGTTAAAAGAATTAAATAAATCAATTAACCGGCAGAAAACCCGAGAATTATTTATGTCATTTTTTTTCCTTTGGCTGCCACCAACTCCAAAAATGGCCGATTACTATCATTCAAATTTTAACATTAATGTAAAATGTCCCTTTAAATCAGTGGTTCCCAATTAGTTTTTCTCAGGAACAACTTCAAGACAGAGCTCAAACTCACATACCGCTTATAATTGAAATAATACATAAATATGAAACCTGTGTTTTGAGATTAATTAAATTTTCGTCCAATAGCAACCATCAGAACAAATCAACAAGTGTGCAAGAGAGTTATTGTAAAAATGTTATTGCTGCTTCAGCCCAAAATATAACGATGATTGCTCTGCAAAACTACTCGAGTATGCTGTTGAATGTTCCTCTTTGTAAGAGATGACTAAATGATTGGTGGAATGGTTTGCGAAGGAGTTGCTTATTCAGTTTCATTGCAGCGATATTTCCGAATAATAGCTTCATAACTCTATTTGTAGGTTTTGAAAGTAGCTGGTTTTACCTCTTCATTCAAAGTCGAAGAAGTCATTTTCAAAAATATTTTGGCTACAATAATGTCTGCATAGTTTTTTTTAGTTATTTTAGTGATTAGCGAAAGTAGAAAAACAGAGTGAAATTACCTTTCAGGTATGGATATTGATGATAAGTTGATGGGTTGTGAAACTGAAAGTAATTATGTTGAAGGTATGCGTAGCTAGGTAGTCAACAACTCATTGGACAGTAATTGTGTTCATTTAAAAGCTGATTTTGATGGTAAAGCTGTTTCCACGAGTGTAACTAACGGTTCCCAATATGAAAAAGATATCTGCACTAATTTGGATAGGATATTAGATACTGATTGTGTGAGGTTTTCGACAGCATTCAGATTGTAAGGGTTGGTGACTTCACTGAAAATGATATTTTAAGGTCAGTAGGCAACAACAAGGCAGCCGCCATATACCAGCGTGGTTGTGTTAACGCTGATGTAATCTGTATTAGTAAATATTTTAAAACTGTTAGAAATAATGAGGAACTGAATTATGGCAATTTTGATAGGTTGATTCAGTAAGGGAGCATGCATAAACCACATAGCTCCATTTTTGCCTCCTGTGAATCCCCCCCCCCCCCATAATATGTCGAAGTCACCTATTCTTTGTTATTAAATGTTTATGTATCCTTCAGTTGTTTATAAAGCTATGTAGATGTGAAAATGTGTAGATAGATACATACGTAAAAGTAGAAGAAAACTGGAAGGGAAAAGAAAAAAAAAAATTACACATTTCCAGGTTTTCAGGGAATCTGGAAGTTGCTTCAATGAGAAACGTGAGGCCTTTATCGATATGTCTGGGAGGTGTGCTCCAATATCAACTAAATTGATATCAATTAGTTTTTATAAAGCTCCTCAGGGAGGGGTTACTTACTGTATGTATGAAATTAAATTGCTTAGTGACTTCTGGGGCCTTCCCAATAAGCTGTGGGCTGTCCTGCACCGACAGCCAATAATCAGCCGTTGTAAAATGTAAACAAATGATTGTTACTAACAGAATGTGTATAGCTTGTAGTAAATATATGATATTGTATTAAAGTTAGATAGTGTAATTAAATGATAAAGCAAAGTGGACCTGTAAGTGAATTATTTGATTTGTAAATAGACAATTATTTCTTGTACTAGTACGAGAGCTGTAAAATGTGAATAGATGTTGAATGGAATAGTTGGTTCCACATTTTGATTGTATAGATTTAACTGGTTAATTATGATTTGTGGGTTATAACAGCCCTCAAACCCAACCTTCTGTGAATTTAAATCTTATATATTAAGTACAGAGAGATGAAAGATTAATTATCAATTTGTATATTTTTTCATGTAAATGAATATTGCAATTTCGGAAGGATACTTTGTAGTTGATGTGTAATACGATTAGAAGTAGTTTATGTTTCAAAAATTAATTAAATGCTTGTAATCATAAATGATGTATAAGCCACGGTGTTTTGAGGACAATTATCAGCTATTTGGAGTTTCATGTTTAAACTCATGTTAATATCTTTAATTTCCATTTTAAAGTGTTTCCTAACGATTGTGAGTGATTTTGTACAAGTTGTAATTGTTCTTCATTTGGCTATCAATGGGATTATTAGGTCAGGTATACAATGGAACCGAATTCAGTCAAATTTTCACTCCGCGCCGAACAACCAAATAAACTCTGCTGACTGAAGTTGTTACAATGGCCTAGACTACAGCTCAATTAAAATTAGTTAAAGAAGACAACGCGAGCAGAGCAGCACCCAGCCGTTTTGATGGTGTGGTCTGAGGTACAGTTGATGGATTTGCAGAAGCAAATTTCCGCTCCTTATGACCAAATGTTGTTTTCCTGTTATTGATTGTATTTAAAAAAGTGTATTTTTTTCCTTCAACATCACTTCTGTGTTTATCAGATGATCATAAAAGATAGACTGTTTCATTCTAAAACATTCGTAAAAATTTGTTTCATCACCCATCAGATGCTGTGACAAGGGCAGAACCTCCTTTTTTAGGGAACAATAAAGGTAAGTCATGTGTTTTGAGTAGGATTCGGATCTTTAGGACCAAAAAAAATCGCGAAATATGCAGGCAAATATGACCTTAAAAATAGGTAAATATGACCTAAAAGAGACAAAATATGACCAAACATTAAATTTTTTATTCTTTAAAAATGCTCAAATGTACATAATTTATTTTATGTAGCTGTGTCGCTTTCAAGTAGACAGCATAATTTGCTTCTATGCACTCACTGTAAGATTGGGAAATTAATTTTGTTGAAAGTTATTTTCTTGTTTCTGTAAAAGAATGGATTACTAGAATTTTACTTTTAAAAATGGAAATTTACTATACATTTGTTGCGAATTAGTGTACATACCATTTTTTATTCTTGTTTGATGCCAGCATTGTAGTATATCACCACATGCATCTTCAAGTTCTCGAAGAGGAATTTTCTCCGGTTGTCACTTAAAACTGTCTTGTAGTGTGAGAAGCTTCGTTCGACATCGCAAGATGTGACGGGAGCGTACTTAAACAGTCAGGTCACTGCAATTTAATTGTGGGTCGTCTTCAGTCAAAACAGATTCGCCACCATGTAAATTTCACTAATTTTACAAATTGTTTTATATCCTTTATTCCCACACAACACTTTATCAAATTTGTTTTTCAGCAAACTAGCCACACTGCCCCCTGCTTGGCCTATTTTGGTTTCCACACTTTTAACGACCGCCAAACTTTAATTCAGTTCTAGACCAATTTCTTCAAGACGCGAAATCGCAGTTGTGATGCCTGAAAAACTTGACTTTATGTACGCCAAATTTCTGAACAAATTACTGGAAAACAGTTCTTGGACAATTTTTATGGAAGATGCTTCACTGCTATCAAAATTAGAAACTATTTTCCGTATGTTTTCATAATATTCACAGTAATAGCTAACTGCATCGAGCCATGTGCCCCAACGAGTAAGTACTGGTTGTGGTGGAAGAGGGACGGAAGGTGCGTCTTCTCTAAATTTTGCCACTCTCATTGGAGCTTTAACAAAAATCTTTTTTTACATTTGATATTGACCTATCAACAACAGGGAAATTTAGTCTTACTTCCTCGGCAACTCTGAGTTATCCATGGGCGAGACAGGTTAAATGCACCATCGAAGGATACAACATCTTCAGACATTTCCCAGCCTTTACCATGTACGGCGCATCGTCGGTCACAAATAGTAAGACATGTTCTCGCTTAACTTCACCGCTCCATAACAGTTTCATGGCGTTGTTGATACGGACGGCAATTGTTGAATGGTTTACTGATTCAATAGCTTCACAGTCCAGTAAAAATATATCACCCGGTCTGTCAGAAAGTAGGGTTCCAACGATAACATTTACAATGTATCTCCCACAAGCATCAGTACTTTCATCCATTGATACCCAGATCTTATTGGTGCCTATCTTAGTTCTGATTGCCTGCAATACATTTTCATAACAAGACGGTAAATAGTTCTTCCTCGATGTTGATTCGGTTGGAATCGTCTGTGTTGTGTATTTCTCCAAGAACGATTTGAAATGCTCATTGTTCACTTTATTAAGTGGGATGTTGGCTGATACCATCATTTCACAGAGTTCTTTAGAAAAAATTGATAATTTGTAAGACGACGAAGCTGTAGATGTATCCAAGAAAAGTCGCTGTTTGCTTTGTCGAGTTGAATGTCGTATTACGTTTATTCTTGTGTCTGGATGTATTGCAGTGCTGCTGCACATGAAATCGCTTTGTTGCATTCACTTTAGTTTCACATAATTTACAGAAAAGAAACTCTTTCATCTGTGCTAAAATACTCCTCTCCAAATTCCTTTACGTAACTCCGTAACTTTACACTTTCAGAAAGTTTTGTTTTCGGCATGGTGGTACTCACTGATCCACTGCAGATTTAACACTGGTTCAGGATATTTTCAAAAGCATTGGTAACAGTGCGTGAGTGGCTGAAGGCTTTGTGCTTGTTTCGACGCGGAGAGTCTGGTATGTGGGGAATACCTGACCCAGGTAGGGACGGGTTTCCCGTTAAGCAGAAGTTTTCGCCGTACTGAATCATAGGAAGACAACTGATTCCTCTCAACTCATCGGTGGGTCACTGCAGTGGACTCAATTCCCGCAATACCGTCGGAAGTGAGACATTGATTGACGCGGCTCGACACAGGCATGCTGCTGCTGCATAGTCAAATTTAAAAAGTGGGCGGAACATTAACGTTTAGAGAGTGACAATAATTTATAACTTTAATTCTTGACTGGTGAATTCTGAACAATTTGGTTACAATTAGTTTCGTTTCTTTCTCCGATGTATAACAGGAATATATTTCTCTGAATAATTATCTTAATTTCTTTTCATCTACAACTTCTATCAAAAATTACCAGTTTTTTCCTCAAAATATGACCATATGACCATAAAATTGCTGAAATATGACCATAATTAGGAAAATGGCCCAAATATGCATTTATAGGCTACATAAAATACATTTAAATACAATCAGAAATGTTGAATCAGTGTTTATTTCTGCATTTCAGCTCAAAAAGAAGGCAGGAAAAAAATATGACTTTTCCTAAAGATCCGAACCCTAGTTTTGAGATAGCAAAAATAAAGAATACTGTACACAAGAAGTACATTTATTTTATAATGTTTGAATGCATATTTTGCATTACTTCTAAATTTGCTAGGATTTTTCACATGGTTATGACACGTGATTGGGGTATGGAAGGTCCCCGGTTCAAATCCCGGTGCTCTGTTGCAATTTTTACGAGCCTTAAAATTGACCTTTACCTCTGGCAAAGCTTTTATTTGTTAATGCGATCTGTATTTATGCTAAAGTATAGTATGATCTCATTCTTTACTAACGAAAAATATCAAGTGGATCATAATTAACCTCAAACAAAACAAACATGTCCAAACTAGATCCCCGATCTCTCAGGGTCACACAAAGCAACATCCGAAGATAAAACATCTGAAGATGAATAGCCATACGACAAAAAAATAAATCATAGATTAGATGATAACCAATGAAAAACAGAGAAAACTGATACTCGACACAAGAGTGGTTAGGGCCTATGAGATTGAATCGGAGCACCACCCCCTGGTAGGTACAGTAAGATTTCCACCCAGCTGGCTGAATATCAACATTAAGAAAAAATGGAAAAAAAGAAACACATACGTCACAGAGTCAAACTCCTCAAAATCAAAGCATCAAAGGGTTGTATTAGAGAAGATTTAATGAAATCGAAAAGAAGTATAATGTACAGGAAAGTACTGAAATTGAATGGGAAAACCTAACCAACATTCTGAAAGAATCGGCAAACAAGATTATAGGAATGAAGAAACGTTGGAATAGAAAACAAGGATTAAGGGCCTGGGACTTGGAAATCAAGAGAGTTATTGAAGATAAAAGAAATGCTTATAAGGGATATTTGACAACAAAGAAAGTAGGTACTGAATATAATAGGAGAAGAGCGATTGCTAAAAGAGAAACTGTTTCATCAACAATTTAGAAAGAGATGTATCAAGTCCATCACCCACAATATTCAAAATTATTAAAAAGTTAAGGTGTGACTCAGACACTGAAGTGATAGACAAACAGACATGGCTAAAATATTTCCAAGAGCTATGGACCCAAAATCCAAGCAGACAATGAACCAGAGACTAACCTGCCAGAGGCTAACAGCCCAGATGACATTCACTATAAAGGATTAGAATCAGTGCTGAAAAACTGTAAAAGTAACAGATTTCCTAGTGAGGATGGCATCCATATGAAACTATTTAAATTCAGCGACAGGACATTTAAAGAACAGCTGTTGAACTTTATGAATGGGATCTGGAAAGGAGAATACCCACCACAAAGTTGGCAAAGGGCAACTGTCATCCTAATTCGCAAAAAAAAAAAAAAAAAATAAAAAAAATGCAAGGTCGAAGATTGCAATAAGTGTAAAGAAATAAGCTTGCTCAGCACTGGTTATAAAATTTGTTAAAGTATGATATGTTTTTACTCACCTATTTAGAATTACTCACCTTCAGTACTTAATATCTCTTTACTTTATCCATAAAAAATGGATTTTGAAAGTCTGTAACTGTTTCAAATGAAAGGTAAGCAAATAATTGTTCTGCGAAACAGTTACTTTTGCCAATTTATTTACGACAAGCGTGATGCGTTTCGATAAATATTTCTCGCAGTTTGAATACATTTCCAGTGCGAGGAGTGCTAGTATCTATACTTTGTGGTCTGTGACCCACATATAAACAGTGATCGTTGTTATTCTGTGCAAACTGCTCTATGCTACATTTTGTTCATACAAAATAATACTTCTTGTGTTAAATACATGTTCTCAGCATATTTAAAACCCACCAGTTTATAAGCCCAGTAGCCAGCCAGATATAGCCAGTTATAACCTAGGCAACACTTGGCATCAATTCCAAAATGCGGAAAAAATGAGTTCAAGCAATTTGCCTCAATTGACAAACTCACTGGGCAAGAAAACAACATAACATGGAGATTTGCTATAAATACCTATCTGGAACACAAAGAATTGTGGAATTGTATAGAAAATGCAAGTGATCATCACATCGATCCCAAATGAGGTTTAAAATTCAAATAAAAAATTATACTGTTAATGGATTCCATCAACTACGTCCACACTCAAGAAGCTAAAACAGTGAAGTTTGGAACAAATTAGCAAATGTCTTCGACGATTCAGGATAAATGCATCAAGTAGGCTTTCTTCATAATCTGTGCACGCAAACTCTAGTTGGACGTCAAAATGTAGAAGACTAAGTTAGCAAAATAATGACCACAGCACACAAGTTACAAAATATTGGATTTAGAGTAGACATCGAGTGGCTTGGAACTCTGCTTCTCCCTGGTCTACCAAATGCATACAAACTGAATGTAACCACCATTGAAAGTTCTGGTATGAAAATAAGCGCCGACTCTGTAAAAGCTACAATTTTACAAGACGCCAAAACAAATGATAGGGACACATCAGCGTTTGCCGTAAATTATAAAAACAACAAAGGCTTCAACAAACAATTTCAAAAGGGACCTTGCTATTACACTTGTAATAAGCATGGCCTCATGAACGCACAGTGTATGTCTAAAGCAGTGGTTCCCAATTAGTTTTTCCTGAGCGAATAACCCTTATGGCTGAAAGGATAAGTAAAAACTGAAACCTGTTTTTCACAATTTATTAAATTAATCCAATAACAAACGACACAAAAAGTCAAATGTCCAATAATATGGTAGAAGATAGTTAAAGAAATTGTGCAATCATTACTATCTTAGTGATTTTCCTAGCCAATAGATTACTACAAGTACCTCTTGCAGCAACCTCATGTACCCCTGAGGGCAGACATACTGTCGTGTGATCCCCGACTTGATTAGGGAACGTAAGGAAAATTGGGAAGAACTTTATTCAATTCATTTCAAAGTGAGCATACAAGCCAGGCAGCGGAAGCCGGCGAGCCACCTTATCATAGTAACAGAAGAGCTTAGCCTTGAGACAGTCACGAACTCTAACCACAGTCCCACAGTGTAATAGAAGGCGTTTGCTGAGAGCTGGGCTACGCTACAGTGTTATCTCGAGTGCGTAGCGACTTGTAATTTTAACTGCCTGCTAACTGGTGCAGTTTCCTTGTGCGTGGGATGAGGCTTGGAAACAATTCCCACTTACACCGCTGGGAAGCACAGCTGGGAAACCCTTATATTAACAATATTAGAATCTCTACCACTGAACCGTAACTCCGCCCTGACAATCCCCACTTAACTTCAGGAAGCCAATTAGAAAAACCTCTTACCCCCTCCACAGTGTTAACGAGGTTTCCTGAAGTCTTGCAGTAGACCAAGTAATCAGTCCATCCTCCATCAAGGACTCCGGAGTCCTCCTTACAACTAGGACTCGCCACCAGCAACATGGACACCACATAGGAACACTTAACAGGTATCGAAGCCGATTTTATCCACTGGCTCATTCCATGCCAAATCACCCAAAATAAAGAATTCAATGTGCTCTTAGGTCTCAGATTTTTTTCATATTTTTTGTGTGTATAGATACCTTAGAGATATGACCATAGGATTTTTTCAATTTTTTATCTAAAAAATTGGCTTCAGAAAAAATATTTGAAATTTTCACATTTCATGCGATTCTTCCCACGATTGTGTTGGCATCAAATTGCATAAAATGTTGTAACTCGCTTATTTTTGGAACAACATACATCATTTTGGTATCAAATTAAAGCTAATTGTTGATACTTTCTAACTAAGTAATAATATTCACAAAACAATTGTTATAAAAAATTTTGGGAGCCCTCAAAATGAAAATTTTGGTTTTTAAAAGTGTTGCAATAAATTTGCAATAACAGGCAAGTACCAGCAGACACATACTTTAAATTTTAACAAAAGCTCAATCTCAACATGTGTTTTCAGCTGTAAAAAAAAACTAAAAGGGTGTTTTTTTGTGGTTGTTAAATAATCCAAGTTTGTTGTTCTCTGCTGTTTAACGGTGATTATGATTTTTTAGCTGTCACTAGACCTTTAAAAAAGGGTTGAATTTTAGAAACAATGTGAAACAATTTGATATTTAGGAAACATATGAATAGACAAATAAACCTATGCTAAGCTATTAATTGTTTAACCACTTTATAAAATGAAACTTTTAATTCAAATGCACTGTACACTCCAAGAAGAACTACTTTGAATGTGAAACATGAAGTTTACAATAAAATATCATGTAACAGATGATGACTCAATGGATAAACATGCAATAGAATATTTAAAATATTAAAGTATTACATTTTAACATTTAATGCCTGTTGTATGGGTGCTGATTTATAAAATGTTCTTAACTGATTCTACAATTAATTGTTGAATATCTTTTTCCAGGACATATGTTCTGCCTGATGAAGTTGAAGCAGGCACTGGTACTTCTTGTATAATGTTTTCAAAAGGTACCCAACAGCTGTCTCTTGGTGTTGGCCATATAAATGTTTTTGAAGGTGCACAAGGGTGCATGAATTGAATTTTTGCATCCCTCACATTAAAAGAACATTGTTGCACTTTCCCTATCCACCATTTTTCTCCATAAATAACCGCATAAAATTTTTCTGGCACTATATCCATAAGATCTTCTTTATTTTCCCTACCAACAGAAGTTTTAAAAGATGTTTGAGACGATGAAACTCGTTTTATTAAAATAATTGTCTTATTCATTGGCAGGAAGTAATGATTTTCCCTTGTTCCGGGAACAGTTTTAGCATTAGCATACCGTTCTTCTAAATATTCATGGTACATAATAATATCTCTTGAAGTGTTATAGAATGTTTTGATCCCTTTTATGTTTTCAGAAGAAAATTTATACAAGTCTTCAGGACTTAAAATAAAATTATCGGTAGTTCTTTGAAGACTTGCTCTTGTCGCCAATCGCTTAACTGTGGACCTTCAAAAACATTTATATGGCCAACACCAAGTGACAGCTGTTGGGTACCTTTTGAAACATTATACAAGAAGTACCAGTGCCTGCTTCAACTTCATCAGGCAGAACATATGTCCTGGAAAAAGATATTCAACAATTAATTGTAGAATCAGTTAAGAACATTTTATAAATCAGCACCCATACAACAGGCATTAAATGTTAAAATGTAATCTTTATATTTTAAATATTCTTTTGCATGTTGATCGATTGAGTCATCATCTGTTACATGATATTTTATTGTAAACTTCATGTTTCACATTCAAAGTAGTTCTTCTTGGAGTGTACAGTGCATTTGAATTAAAAGTTTCATTTCATAAAGTGGTTAAGCAATTAATAGCTTAGCATAGGTTTATTTGTCTATTCATATGTTTCCTAAATATCAAATTGTTTCACATTGTTTCTAAAATTCAACCCTTTTTTAAAGGTCTAGTGACAGCTAAAAAATCATAATCACCGTTAAACAGCAGAGAACAACAAACTTGGATTATTTAACAACCACAAAAAACACCCTTTTAGTTTTTTTACAGCTGAAAACACATGTTGAGATTGAGCTTTTGTTAAAATTTAAAGTATGTGTCTGCTGGTACTTGCCTGTTATTGCAAATTTATTGCAACACTTTTAAAAACCAAAATTTTCATTTTGAGGGCTCCCAAAATTATTTTATAACAATTGTTTTGTGAATATTATTACTTAGTTAGAAAGTATCAACAATTAGCTTTAATTTGATACCAAAATGATGTATGTTGTTCCAAAAATAAGCGAGTTACAACATTTTATGCAATTTGATGCAAGCACAATCGTGGGAAGAATCGCATGAAATGTGAAAATTTCAAATATTTTTTCTGAAGCCAATTTTTGAGATAAAAAATTGAAAAAATTCTTATGATCTTATCTCTAAGGTATCTATACATACAAAAAATATGAAAAAAATCTGAGACCTAAGTGCACATGGCACTAGGTGATTTGGCATGGAATGAGCCCACTACGAGATATCCTCATTAGCTGGACTTAGAATAATTCTGCAGTCACTCAACTCATCTCATCTCATGATAGGATGTTGTGTCTATCCTCTAGCCAATGTTACTTAGATATCTGCCAATCATATTAACGCAATGCTATTATTATTGAACGAATCAACAGTAAGGTCTTATCCAGTTTATATGTGCAAAGTGTATTCATTAGTCTTGAAGTGTTAAATAAATAAGCAGTCTATTATATGTGATTTTATCATTCAGTAAGATAGTCACCTCTCCGTAAACTAATGAAGTATGAAAGTATTTATGTTGATGTTTTCATTGTTAAAATTCTTACTGACTATATACAGCCTCTAATATAATAGCTAATCCAATTACATACTAGGATCAACCCACAGACTGGTGTCTTAAGACACCAGGTGGAACGCTAGAATGAAGCCAAGCTTCCCTCCCCATCAATTTCTGATCGGTCACCTGTCACAAGACAATCCGCTCGGTCAACCACGCAACAATACCACTAGTTGGGAACCACTGGTCTAAAGCAAAGACAAACACTAAGTTGAAAATCATGAAAGCTCAAGCTATGCTTCAATGAGTAACAGTGATTCCTGGTAAGTAGACTCCAGTGCTCCTATGCACATGACCATGCACAGAAATATACTACAAGAAGAAACATCAACGCAATTAAGGTAGAAAATAAATGCTTATTAGTAAAAAGTTCAAGTAAGCCGAGTTTGAATGTGTGTGACATCAGTGGTCAATGTAAGAAAGTTTTGTTTCAAAATGTCCTCTATGTGCCAGAGTTGGCAACAAATTTGCTATCAGTCAGCCAAATAATTAGAAATGATGGTCAAGTGAAGTTCAACAGTAACTGCTGTACAATAATGAACAGTAATAATTAAATAGTTGAGAGTCAGTTTATTCAACAATATTTACAGATTAAATGTGTATAATCATCAAGCATACATATCTAATGATGTGTGAGTGGAGACTTTCCCGGCATACTAATTAAAAGTAAGCTTCATAGGTGTTCAGCCAGATAGCATCATAAAAACACAACGTTTTGACAGCTGGCTCTGCAGTCATCAGGTGCAGAAAGCTTCAGGTGATCTAAGCTACAAGTCATGGCGTAGACAGGCTTAGTAGCAATCCGTTACTTACAAAAAGCAGCTAGGCGAAGATTGGGCAACGTCTGCTGGACCAACCAATTAGAGTGTGGCAGAACTGGAAGGAAAGTGCATACGGAGCTATACCAGGCTGTCATCTACTGATGCTTGTAGAACCGACCAATCGATGCACAGAAGAAACCTAGCAAAAGGTTGACCCCATTTGTTGGCAGTTGCTGGGTCGTCCAATCGCGAGTGGCAGAATTGGAAGGCACATTACGCCAACTGGTTGTGTCGATGTAACAGACTGCGTATGGAGCCCTACCAGGTAACCATAAACTGTGTACTGATACTTGCAAAGCGTATGCACAGCAGAAGCTAGGACAATATGGCCGGACATGTTGGCGGTATGAAATACTGATCGGCCCGTTCTGAATGGTCGTAAGCGTTGGCTGGCTTAATCCACGGCATCATTTGCATGTATTACTCCATGTTGTGAAGATTTGCCTCACTCTTTTCAGAGATCTCTAATGATGCACGTCCATGCTTCACTCTGGTAGAGTCTGCTGTCCCTATTGACGTTTATCACTTAGCCTTATTTCAAACACCTAGCTTATGACCGAGTCCCAGGTTAGGGAGAAAAACAAATGTAATTTGAGAATATTTGGCTGTGATGCAATGATACATCTTCCTAAAGAAAAGTGAAGGAAATGTGATCTTAAAGCTCCAAAAGCTAAATTTATTGAATACTATGAGTATTCAAAAAGTTATAGATTTATAATCCCTCCTTTTCAGATAGTGATTAAAAACAGAGATGCTGTTTTTTCTGGAATCTACTGTCAAAAGAAATTATGTCCCTGTTGATTTAACAGAACAAATGTCTGATTCACACATCAGAGATCACAAATCAAATTCCACAACTACTAACACTTCTCCGATACCAACACCACTTCTAACAAAGAGTATAAACCAGAAGAGATTGTTGAGACACCCTTACCCTCAAATACAACTCTGAGACCCAGAAATAAATTAGTGCTCTCTAAAGGAAAAGATAAAGTTGACAGAGATTACCTGTGCTACACTGTAGATACAATTCCTATTCCACAAAACTACAATGAAGCAAAAACATTAGCTGATTCAGAAAGGTGGAAGATGTTTATAAACAAGGAATTAAAATCTCATCATCAAAATGGAACAGACTATTACAAATCCAGACTATGTGCAAAGGGATATGCTCAAACTGAAGGGATTGATTATGATGAGACTTAACAGTAAGGTTTAACTATTTGACTGTCTGTTACAACTCAACATAACTTAAAGATCATGCAATTTGATATAACTACAGCTTTCCTTTATGGTAAATTGAAAGAGAATAATTATACTTATGATACCACTGGAGGGACTAGACTGCAATCCTAATATAGTAAGTAAACACACAAAGTTTTTATGTGGCTTGAAGGAAGCTTCTAGATGCTTGAATACAATATTCAATTGAGTTTTAAATAAATTTGATTTTGTGAAAGCCAAAGCAGACCAGTGTGTTTATACTGGACAAATCAATGACATCAAATCTTATCTTTGCCTGTATGTTGATGACAGACTTCTGATCTGTAAAGATAAGACTGTTTTGAATGAACTAAATGACCTGCAAAAGAATTTTGATATGAAATTTTACCCTTTTACAAATTTCGTTGGCATGCAAATAGAGATTCAAAGACACCAAACTAAGTATATAGAACAGTTGTGAAAATTTGATATGATTAATGCAAATCCTAACAGTGTTTCTGCTTATCCACAAAAGCTAATGGAGTACCTGAGAAAAATCACTCCTACACAGAAGCAGTGGGATTACTTATCCATGCAGCAACAGTAATCAGACCAGAATTATGTTTACTGTAAGTCAGGTGAGTCGATTCCAGCATTTTTATGACGACTCTCACTGGAATTCTGTCAAGAAAATCTTAAAATACTTGACAGAAACCAAGAATTATGGATTGTGCAACTTATCTAAACCTGACACTACTAACTTGGTTGAATACAATGATGCTAACTTTGCTAGTGATATTGTATTTCTTAAAGACTAGACGACTCATGTGAAAATTTTGTGAAAAAAATACGATGTATAGTAAGGTTGATTGCTTGTAATATAATTAAAAGTAGAACCGCACATTTGTAGCAAATAGTTACGTGTTTAGTGGAATTGGTAAGCTTTAAAATACTTACAACATATTATGAAATAGTTAGGAAAATTTAAAACACAAAGTATGTACGACAAACTGTCACTCATCTTAACAGAATACAACCAACCTGAACAAAATACACATAGCATATCAACATCTATGTGATATGAGTTGCCGTGCGAATAAAATGTTTACATTGGAATTCTATAGCAAAACAAAAATGTTTCCATAACAGAAAAAAATATCCGAAAACCTACTTATTCCATTAAAAAAGGGGTTTATTGACATCTCTGCGATATCTGCTGTTGCAGTCTAGGGCCTTGGCTCTGAACTGTCTCATACACGTGACCACTTTAAGCATCTAGTTCCGAAAAATTCTTTCTTAATTTACGATTTTACCTTGATACCTTTATCAATTTCGCTTAGGTATATAAGAAAATAAATGGCTCGCAACAAAAAAAAAAGAGATGTAGAAATAATATTGATACTTATGCTCTATAATTGTCGAATTCCAAAAAAAAATATGGTGTGATCAAAGCGGACACCTTGGTCTTTAAAACGATACCTCATTTATCAATTTTGGTTAGGTGTCCAGGGAGAAAAATTGCTAAAAACACATTTGAGAAATACTCATATTTTTGCCGTTTAAGGGTTCAATTCACAAAAATTCCTCTCTTAAAACATGTGACCACAGCAGAATCCTTAAATTTTAGAATGATACCCAATTATCTAGATCAGTTAGTTATTAATGGAAATAAATGACTTGACACTAAAATGCATTGTAGAACCATTGATACTTTTTCCTTTAAAGGTTGAATTCCAAAAAAAGAAATTCATTCTTAATATATGATGTCGCCAAAGCTGATACATTAATTTTAATAATCCTACTTGATTTATTGATTTCGGTTAGATATCCAGTGAGATAAATGGCTCAAGACAAAAAAAAACGCATTTTAAAAATACCGACATTTTTGCCCATTAAGGGTCGAATAGAGTATTTGACAGTATTGAAAATATATTACAAATTGTACTCATTCATGTAGATTAATGTTTAAGAAAGCTATTTTTGTTAAATTTGCACAGAAAGGTGGTTTATTTTTTATAAAACAAAGTGAAATAAAAATGAGATTTTTCTTACCTCTGGTCACTTGACAGAAAATGATCTAGGATTGGTGGTCACTTTAGTGAAGTCACGTGCCTGCAAATGCTGTGGTTACAAATGGATCATTTCCTATTATTCAAGTTTTCAACTATTTTTTATTGTTTGTTGCTTGTTATTTCGTGTTATTAATGAGATTTCGAGTTGAATACAAAATGGGGAACAATTTGTAAAAGCCAACAGTGGAAAAACAATGAAATTACACACCTTGTTTATCGGACTAACTGTAGAAACAATCCCCGACTTTTATTTTGCGGAGCTTAAAAATGTTATAACTTCCATTTGAGAATCATTATTTTTAAATTGAAAGTTAGAGATTAACAGAAATCCTACATAAGAACGAATATATATATTTTGCCAACAAAAAAAATTGTTCACTTTATCACACGAAGAATCTGTGATGTTTAAGTATTCACTATTAACAAGAACATAAGTAACAATGCCATGATGTACGAGGAGCTGCATGGTTAAAGAGAAGGTAAAAAAAAGGTAGAGGGGTTCCTGCCCTTCCTGTCAGATTCGCGGAGGTAGTGCCCCGCATTCCCATTACAACCAATGGCACATCTCAGTTCAAATCTTGATTAGGATAATACTTTTTTCATGTGTAAGTTTTGTTTCGTTTCCGTTTGTTGCTTTACAGATTTATGAATTATTGGAATAAAAACATGAAAGTCATGCAAAATTTTGAAACATAAATTGCTGTCAAATAAAAAAACTTTTATGAAAAGATGACTTCCTCATTAATTTTTCAAACATATCAGAGACACAAAAAAATGCAAGCGCTCGGCAGTGAATAATATAATTTGTTTCAACAATATCACTTAAAGAAATTTCAAGCTAACCCGCAACAATTCCAGAACACTTTGAATCCCCACAGTGGCGGTTATCGATGGTGTCACCACTTGAAAACTTAAATTTAAAATTAAGAAAAATATAATATCTTGTAAGTGTAAATAATGATATTAATAAAGCATAATTAATTAGCATTTATTGTTATTAAAAATTATAGTTAGTAAAATTGTAATATTAACATAATTTAAAAGATGTACAAATAAACTAAAAGCAATTTTTTTCACCATCTCCTCTTTTTAGCTTTAACAGCTGCAAAGTTGTAAATCACATACTCAGAATTATAAATTTGTGTTACTTTGTGTTCAATAGTCAATATGGCAAGATTTTAGCCACACGTTGCTCACCGGTGATCGAAAGTGGTTTTAGATTAATTTTAACTCCTCTGAAGATCGGGCCTCACTTGCCCGTTACTGTTCCGCACCGTCGCGGTTTCTTAGTGTTGGCACTCACTCGATCGAAGTTTGTCCAAATGAGACGGTGTGTCATCCGACACTCAGCCGGCATTGGATTGGTTTATGTTTTGACGGTGCGGACCAGTGTCGGCCTGCTGGATGTGGAGAAGAGCATAGAGAGAGAGTTCGAAAATTTCCTTTCCTTTACGACTAAATGTTGTTTTCATGTTATTATTTGCCTCATGTTCATCAGATGTAGGAAGAGTCCTAGCATCTTCGCATTAAAAAATCAAAGCTTTGCCAGAGTTGAAGATCAATTTTAAGACCTACAAAAATTGCAGCAGAGATCTGCAGTTATAACCGAACCTCTCCCACCCAAATCACACGCCGTAACCAGACGCAAGACTAATCTAGAAGTACTGAAAAATATGTATTCAAACACACAAATGTGGATTCGTGTCTTTTGATACCAAAAATAGATGGTATAGAAAAAGAGTATGTTTATTTTATCATGTTTGAAAACTTATTTTTCATTGCACCTATATTCGGACTGGTTACTCAAATGGTTACTGCATGCGATTTGGAAACTGAATGTCCCGGTTCAAATCCCGGTCTTGACTGTAATTCTTGCGGGCCTTAAAATTGACATTTACCTCTGACAAAGCTTTTATCTGTTACTGCGAAGGACGCTCGGTGGTTCGAATTTCACGTTAATGTGTAGGTCTTCTTTTCAAGTTAGGTGACTACGATATAGGTGTACTGCGAGTTTCCCAATAAGAAACTCTGTGACTAGAACTTCGAGACAACATGAAATTATTATTAATACTATAGAAAATCTTTACGACCTATAGTTAAATTAAAATATGTTATCTCGTACTTAACTAACAAAAGGTACTGAGTGAATCGAAAAGAACCTCAGACAAAACAAACACGGCAAGTGCAAAGTGATTGACATTTCACCGAGATTGCATTGAAACAAGAGAAATCTTTCATTCCGGTACAGTGTGGTGATGATTTGTTAACACTGCGCTGGGATACTATTTTTGTACATAAGAGATGAACGAGCTAGGTGATTACGTGAGTTGATAAAAAAGTATTTTAATGTACTTTCGTTCCAAAACTGTGCAAAACAAAGTACAGTACTCTATAATATAGCAGGGTGTTAAACCAACCTGTCATCCCCAACACTGATTTCCTGAAACAATCATTTGAAAACGTTGAAGGAGACTAAAGACCGGGTAGGAACACGGGCAAGCTAGGGAAAAGCGTGGACGCTAGGGGGGAGCCGTCACTCGGCCGACTATTGTTGCAGTGACGGCACAGGCCAGTATTCGCAAAGTGCAGCTCGAACCTTACACTTAGCAACTGACACAAACTGGCGCAAATTAAAATCCCAACACCCAGACGGAGTTGTGATAAATGAATGAAATATGGCCCCAACTATGCCCGCATGAAGAGTATTAAATGATTAAAAATTGAAAGTTTTATATATAATAATATGAGAAATACGGTGCTATTTATTATGTAAATTGCAAAAAAAAAAATTAGCGTATAAGTGGCGAACAGTGTGGTGTAACATGGAAATTTGTTGTCCACAAAGTTTTTTTTGCTAAGTATGCCAAGGCGAAGTGTGACAACTCTCTGCACCCAAATGACTAACTGTGAGAGAGCTCGGAGAATTGACGTGTTTTTAAAGGGTGCATCATATCGTGAAATCTCCCAAGGGATTGGCCGTAGTGCAATGTCAGTATACAGACTTGTTACACAGTGGACGAAAGAAGGCTCTAATACTCCTAGAGCAGGCATGGGTCCATGCAGATTGATAACAGCACATGAAGACCGCCAAATGGTGTGGGTCGCTGTTGTTGGCAGACAGTGGCAGATCCAGGGGGGGGGCCTCGGGGGCTGAAGCCCCCCCCCCCCGAAAAGCATCAAGGTCATCCCCTACGACATGGATTTTCGGGACCTTTTTTTTCCAAACCAAATCCTAGCCCCCCCCCCCCCCCAAAACCAAAATCCTGGATCCGCCACTGCTGGCAGATGGTTGACTGCAGGCCAGATCCAAGCAGTGGTTACAGATAGTCACCCTCCCCGGACGATTGTAAACTAACTGCTTGAATCTGGGTTACACTCTCTGGCACCTGTGCAATGTGTCCCATTAATCTAATTTCATTGCCAGCATCATCTAACCTGGAGTAATGTGAATGGCGTACATTTGTGTTTAGAGAAGAGTCTCGATTCTGTCTGTGGCAAAGTGATAATCAACAACATGTTCGCAGGCGTAGTGGAGAAACGGTTTACATGCTGTGATTTCAGAACGTCACACAAGTGCAGCCACTGGTGTCATGTTTTGGCAGCAATCAGTTTCGACAGCATGACTGAGTCGGCTGTTGAAGGCAATGACAGTCCATCACTATGTGGACTGTTCATGTTCACCATCCAAATCGCATTTTCCAACAAGATAATGCCCGTCCTAATACTGCGGCCATCGTTTCGATCACAATATGGACAGCACGGTCCCCAGCTTTGTCCCCAATAGAGCATGTTAAGGATACCAGGAGTAGACACATTAGATCACATGGTCATCCAGCACAAACTGTGCAACAACTGACTGTAAAAGATATGCACACATAGTGAGACATACACCAAGAAGACATCCGAAAACTTGAGTGAATGCCGGCATGGATCCACGAATGTATTGGTGCTTAAGTTGGGCGCATTTCTCACTGACAACTGTATCTAACGGTAAAGGTGGCCAAGCACGATCACTCCATCAGTCCAAATGGAGCGAAGCCACTCCATTATCGTGTCGTCTGTGGGGAAATTGATGTGGATAACGTGGACTGACACGATTATTTGGATATCCGGTCAGTCCAATATCCATCAGTTTCGTCCATCAAGCCGACTGACGGTGTGTGGAAAAAACCACGTGGAGCGACATCATGCCATCACTCCAGTCGGTCCGTGTATGGTGAAACCGCGATCCTAACAGTCCTCATTCTGTCGCCGAACACCGAGCAGACAACATCAGTATCTTGAGTGGACTACACAACATTATACCAATTCTTTTTTGTTTTGAATCTGTTATAGAAATATTTGTTTTGCTACTAGTTCAATATTATTTTGAATGTAGAATTGAAAATAATACAGTTTTAAATATTATTAAGTTACAATTAGAACGATATTAATTTCTTTTTTTTAAAAAAAAAGAATAATGTTGTGTCAATAAGACTTTGTGCTGCAGATCATTGAGAACTATAAAGACTTACCATGCTTTTAGGATCTCTAATCCTTACTAACATGACAAAATATAAATAAATGTGGCACTAAATCAATTGCTAATATCATTTAAAAATAAAGCCATAAAAGCCAACAGAGAAACCATTTTAAAACAATAGATCATTCCTTGCAGTCTTCTTTTTAAAAAGATCATAGTATGATAAGATTAATTTTATATGAGCCTACTTGTTAAAATATGTCGTTTTACAACTATTTTCGGCCTGCTAAACTACTTAAATTTAATAAATCTGTTTTATAATCATTTTATAGTATTTTTTAAAAGTTTTCCTAATACGATATCCAAATGGAGCAATCGTGTATGGCCTGCTCCATTTCCATTTGTTATCATTTCTTCTAGGTATGGCCCTGGATATATCTTCAAACTTTCCTAAAATTCTACCATTCATGTATGTGTGATGTGATTTTAATTTCCAACAGTGTAACTATAGGGCAACCATAAGATTTCGCTATAAATTTAAAAAGTCGAAAGCTACCCAATCATTTGTTATTGAAACATTAACATAGGCTGTATTTAAATGACTTGGCAACCTCGGTATTTGCGGGACCAAGGGATATTGAGAGGAAAGTTAACAGAAGTGGCTTCATCCAAATAGAAGTAATTCCAGACCCAGATGGGGTCCCATTGGTGTAAACCTAGGATCGGGGTCCCACAAGTTGTGAGGCCCTGGGGGATACTGTATAGTCAGAGAAGCAACTCTACATTAAGTTCCTTCATAAAAATAAAAGAATAAATAAAATATAAAACCATAATTAAACGTAATTAGAAAAACAACGGGTTAGGTAATAAAAGAACATGCCTTAGCGATATCTGACTTATTTACATGAAGTACTTAACAAGTGAAGTATATTACTACCCGCATAAGACATTGTGTGTACTGAAGACTGTCTCCACGTGTAAATTTTAGATTTCTAGGGCCGCTCTGTAGCGTACAAATAAAGATGCTGTAAACGGCTCGAATGTTCGTTCAGTTTATGATTGAAGCTCAATTTTTGTTCAGGAACAGACGTTCGACATCCCTGTCGATTTAAGGAACCTGTAAGAATTTAGGTACCTGTATTCGACAGATAGGTTACCCATAATAGAAATCTTCTTCAGAAAATTTATTATGGAAAATTCCTAGAGAATCATAAGCTTCTTTATTTCTGCCTGATCATATTTGCAGATTCTCGATCAGTAGAAAGCATAGCAAACTTATATGAACCTAGAGTTAAAGGGCTTACTAATGTTACGATTTTGTTAGCAAGATACGCAGTTCCGACTGTTTTAAACACATGCCCTACAAAAACTGATTACCAACGACAGACGATACCATCAACGAACACTTGACTTGAAACCTGACAGTACTGCTAGTTTAATGCAGTTTTCTGAATCGTTTTATTTGCATAAATTCGAACATGATACGATTTCATGTCGAGTATAGGTGCACTGTCGACAATAGGTAGGTACGCAGAGTGTAAATCGGATAACGTAAATGTACTCAATTTATACATCACGAATCTGTCAGATGATAAATTCAAAAATTACTAGAAAATACTTCAAGGCACTTGCGAATCTTAGCTTGAAAACTAATGTAATTCTAAATGAGCAAAACAATTTTGAAGCCTAGACTGCACGTGTTCCGGCATTCGCTTGGTTGCTCTTTTTTTTTTTTTTTTTTTAAGGAAAATCTAACATTTTTCTTGAAAAATTTTCGAGGATTTACAATTTAACTGTCTACCATGATTTTAACATTTATATATATATATATATTAATTTTAAAACTTCCTCTCTTTATACAAGAAAACTTACATTATATCCACCGCCGCTTCTAACAAACCAAACTACAGTGACGGACAGAGACAATGTGACGGACGGCAAGCACGAGTTCTTGTGATTGTTGGAACTACAGAGCGGTGCTCTCTTTGTTTAGGCCCGCGGTGTTGCCAATAATTATACTCTACTGTAATGAAAGAGCAGAGCCCCCTGGATCGTCAACTTAAAAACAAATATTCAAAACATTAAAGGTAGACGTGTTTCAACACCAAAGGTTAAAAGAAGTCTACCAAAAAAAAAAAAAAAAAAAAAAAAATTGTATCAGACTAATTTCGATCACTATGTTTGAAATGCGGGTGTCACCCCGAAACGGGTGACACCCGGGGCAGACCGCCCCCACTGCCCCCCCCCAACTATGCCACTGAATCCCCATTGTTGGCATTTTTAAGGAATGACACAACTGCATGTTGCCGTTCTGACATAAATGTGTTGGCGGAAGTCGCCCGCCTCGTACAGATGTTGTCTAGTAGACGGAAGGAAGAATTGTGACTATGTACAACTTTTGCACGAAAGTGACTGAATTGTGATAATGCTTCCGCCTCTGTAATTTTAACGTGTCATACTTCTGAAGAAGACAAACCTGTATTTGTCGAAACTGCAGTAAAGTTTTAAAGAATAAAAAACTTTTAAGCAACTGGTGGCTTTTTCGTGGCTTTATGCTAATATAAATGTGTCTATTTAAGCGGTATTTATTTTTAATGTGCAACTAATTTTTCAGTACAAAAAAACAAAAAACTTTATTGGTGTGCAAGTAACGTCCAGTTTCAGGTTTGAAGTCTTTTTCGGTTATGTTTTAAATGTTTATAATATGATTAATATGAAATAATTTGTGAAACCTTAAAAAAAAACAAAAAAACACTATGTGATGCTACCAACAAAAGCTATCCAAAGAAAACGCTCACAAAAAACAAATAAAACATATCGTGAAGCGAGGATCGAACCTAAGGACCCTAATCTTACTAATACTTGCCTTAAACAAAGTACTAAATTAAACTCAACGAAATTTTAGTGTAAATTTTCATAGAAAATGATATGTAACTTAGTTGCAGTATCTTCTACGAGCAAGTTGCAGTGACCTATTTCCCTGTATTTCAGCTATTGTTGCAACACTTGCGTTTTCTGGGGGGAGTTTTTACTGTTGTGGTTGTAGATTGGTATAGTATACACTATTTATAAACCCTATTTCCAACGATTTGTACACAAATTCAGATAAACAAACCAGACTTACTTATCCAGAGTAGGTAAGCACTTGCTGACACGTGACATCACAAGTGTCGTGTGCCCGCGCCAGGCAGCAAAATAGCATTTGGGCTGGCTTTTAGATACTTTAAACTGAATTTTACCTAAAATAAGCACTTTCATCAAAAAATAAATAGTACCTGGCAAATAACGTATATCAATAACTATTTAAAACAATTTTCAAAAAATAGTCAAATAACCTATAGCAAAAAATTCATTTCTTAAAATATAATGTGACCACGATGGAGACCTTAATCTTTAGTATGATATCTCATTCATCTATATCGGTTGGATATGAAGGGAGATAAATGGTTCGTCACACAAAAATGTGTTCAACTGTTGATACTTTTTACCGTTAAGGGTTGACTTCCAAAAAAAATCATTCACCAAAGTTACAATATTGCTCTTCATAATCTTACTTCATTTATCGTTTTCGGTTAGATATCCAGTGAGATAAATGGCTTGAGACACAAAAAACGTATTTTAGAAATATTCACATTTTTGCCCTTTAACGGTCGAATTAAAAAATTCGTTACTTAAAATACTATGTGACCACATTAATCTTTAATATGATACCTCATTTATCTATATCAGTTAGATATCAAGGGAGATAAATGGCTCGTGACACAAAAATGTGTTGTTGAACCATTGATACTTTTTCCCTTTAGGGACTGAATTTAAAAAAAAAAAAATAGTTTTTTAATATATGATGTCACCAAAGTCAAGACATTACTTTTCACAATCCTAATTCATTTATCGATTTCGGTTAGATATCCAGGGAGATAAATGGCTCGAGACACAAAAAAAATACATTTTAAAAATATAGACTTTTTTGCCCTTTAAGGTTCGAATTACAAAAATTCCTTAGTTAAATTATGATGTGACCTGCAGCGGAGACCTTAATCTTTAATATGATACCTTATTTATCTATCTCAGTTTGATATGAAATGAGATAAATGGCTCGTGACACAAAAATGTGTTGTTCAACCGTTGATACCTTTTCCCTTTAAGGGTTGAATTCCAAAAAAAAAAAAATCGTTCTTAATATTTTAAAACTTCCTCTCTTTATACAAGAAAACTTACATTATATCCACCGCCGCTTCTAACAAACCAAACTACAGTGACGGACAGAGACAATGTGACGGACGGCAAGCACGAGTTCTTGTGATTGTTGGAACTACTAGATATCCAGTGAGATAAATGGCTTGAGACACAAAAAACGCATTTTAGAAATATTCACATTTTTGCCCTTTAACGGTCGAATTAAAAAATTCGTTACTTAAAATACTATGTGACCACATTAATCTTTAATATGATACCTCATTTATCTATATCAGTTAGATATCAAGGGAGATAAATGGCTCGTGACACAAAAATGTGTTGTTGAACCATTGATACTTTTTCCCTTTAGGGACTGAATTTAAAAAAAAAAAAATAGTTTTTTAATATATGATGTCACCAAAGTCAAGACATTACTTTTCACAATCCTAATTCATTTATCGATTTCGGTTAGATATCCAGGGAGATAAATGGCTCGAGACACAAAAAAAATACATTTTAAAAATATAGACTTTTTTGCCCTTTAAGGTTCGAATTACAAAAATTCCTTAGTTAAATTATGATGTGACCTGCAGCGGAGACCTTAATCTTTAATATGATACCTTATTTATCTATCTCAGTTTGATATGAAATGAGATAAATGGCTCGTGACACAAAAATGTGTTGTTCAACCGTTGATACCTTTTCCCTTTAAGGGTTGAATTCCAAAAAAAAAAAAAATCGTTCTTAATATTTTAAAACTTCCTCTCTTTATACAAGAAAACTTACATTATATCCACCGCCGCTTCTAACAAACCAAACTACAGTGACGGACAGAGACAATGTGACGGACGGCAAGCACGAGTTCTTGTGATTGTTGGAACTACTAGATATCCAGTGAGATAAATGGCTTGAGACACAAAAAACGCATTTTAGAAATATTCACATTTTTGCCCTTTAACGGTCGAAATAAAAAATTCGTTACTTAAAATACTATGTGACCACAGCAGAGACATTAATCTTTAATATGATACCTCATTTATCTATATCAGTTAGATATCAAGGGAGATAAATGGCTCGTGACACAAAAATGTGTTGTTCAACCGTTGATACCTTTTCCCTTTAAGGGTTGAATTCCAAAAAAAATCGTTCTTAATATTTGGCGTCACCGAAGTAGTGACATTACTCTTCATAATCCTACTTCTGATTTCGGTTAGATACCCAGTGAGATAAATGGCTTAAGACACAAAATTTTAGAAATACTGATATTTTTGCCCTTTAAAGGTCGAGTTACGAAAAAATCTTTACTTAAAATATAATGTGACCACAACAGAGACATTAATCTATAATATGATACCCCATTTATGTATTTCGGTTAGATATCAAGGAAGATAAATGGCTTGTGACACAAAAATGTGTTGAAACGTTGATACTTTTCCCTTTAAGGGCTGAATTCAAAAAAAAAAAAAAAAAATTCTTTCCTATTCTAGGAATTCCTCATGCTAACCCTCTCATCGCCTTCCTTCCTAAATTCAATACCCCACTCGGACAACTTGGCCTGTACTGAAATGCGGGCGATGGGTGAACTCGCAAAAAAGAAAAACATCATAATCCTCCCAACTGATACGGAATCGACCACTGTGCTCATGGATCGAAGGGACTACATAGCAGAAGCCCTCTTGCAGCTCTCCGACACCTGCACTTACCTCATACCACTGACCCCACTAATTCAATCTGCACAGAAATCCGCTCTTTCCTCAGTCTCCAACGTCCTTTACATGGTCTTTCACACCATTCCATCTTCCTTCTGACCCCTAAGACCCCCCGGACCCTTACCCTGTATCTTCTGCCCAAGATACATAAGGCGGGCAATCCTGGAAGTACTTTAGTTGCTGCCATTGGGTCTCCCACAGAATACATTTCTGCATTCGCTGACCAGCACCTACAACCTTTCGTCCAGGCCCTTCCATCTGATGTCAGAGACACCCCGCACCTTTTAGTGTGTCTGTCAACAGTCCCTACACCTCTCCCAGCAGTTTGCTTCCTGGTCATTGTTGATGTATCATCACTTTACACCAACATCCCTCATGGCCAGGGCCTCAGTGCAATAGAGCATTACCTCGACAGTCGACACCCACACAACTCTCTACCACTCGTTTCCTCACTTCTTTGACTCAATTCATCCTTACCAAAAATTTCTTTTCCTTCCAGTCTCAGGTTTACCATCAGATATGACGCACTGCTATGGGCACTCGCATGGCATCTTCCTATGCCAACCTTTTCATGGGCAGACTAGAGGAACGTTTTCTTCAAAAGGTTACCCGACAACCCACTGTGTGCTTCAGGTGTACAGATGACATATTTACGATCTGGACCCACGGTGGAAACCTTCTTGACTTCTTGTACTCGCTGAATAACTTCTCCTAGGATTTCTCAGGTCCTACTCTCATACTGACATCACTTTTCTAGATGTAAAAATCTCGGTGCAGAATGGTCACTTACACAGCTCTGTCCACATAAAACCCACTAACCTACAACAATATCTCCATTTTGATAGCTGCCATTCATATCATACAAAACGTTCCATCCCATACAGCCATTCAAGGCAAACGCATCTGCTCTGATCATGATTATTTTACTCTTTACGCCAACAACCTGACCCAGGCACTCATAAACAGCAAATTACCCTTTAGAAATAGTTCAAAAACAGCTATCAAGAGTCAGGAACTGTCCCTCACACCGACACAAACAACATAAAACTGACCAGAATCCTGTTTTTCTCACCCAGTTTTTCCCTGGGCTGGAATCGCTAAACCAAATTCTTCGTTTGGGCTATGACTTTCTCAGATCCTTTCCTGAAACGTGTCGCATTCTACGCAATACCCTTCCCACCACACCCCGAGTAAACTTCAGCAGACCACCTAATCAAAAAACATTCTTTTACGAGGCATATTTTTTAAGTAAGTACCGTTTTATCACACTGTGGCTGCAGCGCTACGGTCGGCGTTCTGCATATGTGCACTGGGTACCTGCATCTCTTGCCTACGCACTCACGCCATTACAGTCTAATTCTTCCTTGTTTACGTTGTTCACTGAGTGTTTAAGATGCCTCCGATAATCGTGAGTCCCGCCGACTGTGAAGTACGGGCTGTTATAAAATTTCTTTGTGCTAAAGGCCTAACACCGATCCATATTCATCGTGAGACTGTGCAGTTTACGGACAAAACATTATGAGTGATGGAATGGTGAGAAAGTGGGTGAGAGCATTTAAAGATGGCAACACAAATGTGCATGATGAACAACGGAGTGGGCATCCTTCCGTCGTTAATGAAAGTTTGGTACAGAAAGTGGACAACAAGGTGAGAAAACTGACGCTTTACGATTTCCTCCTTGTATGATGACTTTCCTAATGTTTCTCGTAGTGTTTTGTATGGCAGTGTGACCGAGCACTTGAATTACCGAAAATTGTGCTCACGTTGGGTACCAAAAATGTTAACGGATGTACACAAAACCAAACGCTTAGACAGAGCATTGACTTTCCTTGAGCGGTACCACAATGATGGTGATGATTTCTTAAGCCAAATTGTTATGGGCGATGAGACATGGGTGGCCTACGTCACACCTGAATCAAAGCAACAGTCCATGGAATGGCGGCAATCAGATTCACCCAAAAGAGTGACGTTCAAGCAAACGATTTCTGCCCTGAAAATCATGTGCACAGTTTTTTGGGACAGAAAAGGAGTATTGCTTGTGGAATTTCTGCCTCGTAATGAGGCAATAAATGCAGCAGCTTATTGTGAGACATTGAACAATCTGCGCCGTTCAATCCAGAACAAAAGACGTGGCAAGTTGAGCAAGGGCATCGTTTTGCTGCATGACAATGCCTGTCCACATGTGGCTAATCAGACCAAAGATCTCATCACATCTTTTCGATGGGAAACTCTAGATCATCCTCCGTACAGCCCTGATCTGGCGCCCAGTGACTACCATCTGTTCCTACACTTGAAGAAACAGCTGGGTGGTCAGCGTCTTGAAGACAATAACGAAGTCAAAACATACTTTATTGCTTTACGGGCTATGCCGTGTCGTTTATTTGATTACCTAGCTTTCGGCTGCTATACTACAGCCTTCTTCAGAGATACTGTTTTTATTTAGGTTGACATAGCAACCGTCACCAAGCATCACAGAGAAAGAGGCCGCTATCTTCGTTGATGTTGTTTGAATTCTTTAAGATTTCTGCTGCCTCTTTCACACGTCGAGGCCACCACTGGTCTTCTCTCCACAGCAGCCTCGTATCTTGAAATTTTATTTCATTCCCGATGTCAATAGCATGGCGAACGACGGCAGATTTGTTGCTGTTGTTGTATTTGCAGTGGGGGATATGTTCCTTAAGTCTCTCCGCCACTGTGCGACCTGTCTCTCCGATGTATACACTGCCACAGCTGCAGGGGATTTCGTAAACACCTGTAAGCTGGTGTGGGTGTAATTTATCTTTCACTCTGGATAATGATTGGCCGAGTTTGCAGTGAGCTTTGTATATGATTCTCACCTCCACCCGCTTAAACAGTTTCCCAATCCGGTCAGTGATGCCACGTATGTATGGAAGACAGGCGAATTTCCTTGGCACATTGGTCTCATGCGATAAGTTGACGTCTTCCATGGGTTTTTTATGTCTGAGAACCCTTCTGATGTCTGATTCACAATAGGCATTGGCTTAGAATATTTTTGTAAGAGTCTCCATTTCTTCCCTCAGAATTTCCGAGTCATATACTGTCTTCGCTCTTGAATTCAGCGATGTTAATACGCCTTTCTTTGTTGCTGGGTGATGGTGCGACATGGCGTGCAGATATCTATTGGTGTGGGTCGCCTTGCGGTACACCGTATGACCCAAACGTCCATCACCTCGCTTTTGAACCAGGACATCGAGGAATGGCAGTTGTCCGTTTTCTTCCACTTCCATAGTGAATTTGATTCTTGGATGGACACTATTCAGGTGGTGTAGGAACTCCTGCAAATTCTCCTTCCCGTGAGGCCAGATGACATAGGTATCATCAACGTACCGGATCCACATTTTCGGTTTTAGGCGCGCATGGTTAAGGACCTCTATTTCGAATGCTTCCATAAATATGTTGGCAGCTACAGGTGAAAGTGGCGAGCCCATGGCCGCACCTTCAACTTAAGCATAAAGTTCACCACCATATTGGAACACAGTTGACTCGAGGCTGAACTCTGTCAGGTCAGCCCACTCAGTAGACATTCCCTGTGCAAGAAGTTTAGCACGTATTACAGCAACGGCTTTGTCTACTGGCACGTTAGTGAATAATGAAACAACATCAAAACTCACCATGATGTCAGTCTTTTCTAGCCTCAGATCATCAATTATTTGTATAAAATGAGCTGAGTTCTTTACAGCTGATCTTATATCTCCGGTAAAATGTTTGAGTTTTCTGGCAACATACCGCGCAAGTGGATGTGTAGGTGAGTTGACCGCGCTCACTATCGGACATAAGGAAACCTCTCTTTTGTGTACTTTGGGCAATCCATAGAACCTGGGCATCGTGCAGTTACCTCTTTTTAGATTTGTCTTATCCTTCTGCTCAATCGCTTTTGAGGTATTAACTCTTCAGGCTAACTCTGTCCTAATCTTCCGCAGTGGGTTCCTGCTTAACTTTGCATAAGTGTTCTCTGCCAACAACTTCTTAATTTTAGTATGGTAGTCCTGCGCTTTCATTACTACGGTCGCACACCCCTTGTCAGCTGGGAGAACCACAATATCATCATGTTGCCGTAGTACCCGCAAGGCCGATCTTTCTTCCCTAGATGCGTGGTAGTTTTGCGTGGGCAAGAATGCGAGCTGTCTCTTGCCGAATGTTATTTGCCTGATTGGTTTCTAACCCCACAACGGCACTCTCAACGCCCGCTATGATTTCTAAAGTTGGCAGATGTGTGGGAACAGGGGCAAAATTAAGACCCTTCGTCAGCAAAGATAAAGTTGCTTTATCTAGTTCTTCATCCGTGAGATTCACCACTGTATTAGAAAGTTGCGGAATGTGAGTATGTTGTTGTTGTTGTTTTGCCTTGAATTTTTGAAATTTTCAAATCTGTGCCTCTCTAGTATTATTCAGCACTTGCAACGCGTAGTTCGACGAAACTGAATCAAACGTATTCCAATCATGAGCTTCGAGTTTAGCGGATAACCATAGATGTAATCAAATAAACGACGCAGCATAGCCCGTAAAGCAATAAAGTATGTACAAAGGCAGCCGCGGAAGTCTTAAGAACGAAGTCAAAACAGTTGTGATGCAGTGGTTAACAAGTCAGGCGGCAGACTTCTATGAGGAGAGTTTTCAAAAACTGGTACTACGTTATGAAAAGTGCCTCAATATTGAAGGGAATTATGGAGAAAAGTAGAGTAAGGTACAGGCTTTCATGTAAAAATAAAATTATTGATATAGTATATTTGCTGGTCTTTTTTTAATTTCAAAACGGTACTTACTTAAAAAACATGCCTCGTACATAAATATCAACCCTCTGATGTTCTTAAACCACTGTTTGGAGCGTTCCCTTGCGGTATGCAAATATAAAACCTGCCCCATAATAGGTCATGCCACTTGTACAACCACCCATCTCATATATCAGTTCACCTGCCTCCACTGTCCAAGTTCCTACATTGGCCTGATCTCAAATTCATTATCCATCAGAATGAATGGTCACAGACAAACAGTTTACTACCAACACCTGGACGTCCATGTTGCTCACCATGCCAGTACTCACAACACCCGCGACCTCAATAACTGCTTTGCAGTCAGACCCATTAGAGTAATTCCAGACACTACCTCCCAATCTGAACTCTGTAGGTGGGAATTGGCATATCAACACTTCCCACAGATTAGACATCCCCCAGGTTTTAATTTGCGTTAATATCTTCCATCCTCACCGTATACACCCATCACTGGCCAGCACAATAGATTCATGGACCTTATTTCAAAATTTTTCAATCATATTTTTATTTATTTATTTATATTTCTTATTACTATTATTTTTTCAATGATTTTTATTATTTCCCATTTTAATCTTTCTGATGATTTATACTCACGGTTATATTATCGTTGCTCCCCCCACCACCTCCGACATTCTATTTTATTCTATCAGTGGCTGCCTCGAACGCGAGGCCAGCGCAAGCCCAGCCACCTACCTTGGTTAACTTGAAAAAGGGCTTTTACCCGAAATATTGTATTTTCTTTGTTTGTGTGTTGTTTTGTGTTGCTACTGCCCTCCTCCCTTCATCTTTGGTGAGTGTTGGGTGTATTTTAACTGTACTATCCATATAAAAAAAATTCTTTCTTAATATATGATGTCACCAAAGTTAAGATATTACTCTTCATAATCCTACTTCATTTATCGATTTTGGTTAGATATCCAATGAGATAAATGGCTCGAGACACAAAAAAAGCATTTTAGAAATATTTACATTTTTGCCCTTTAATGGTCGAATTACGAAAAATTCCTTTCTTAAAATATAATGTGACCACGGTGGAGACCTTAATCTTTAATATGATACCTCATTTAAATCTATCAGTTAGATATCAAGGGAGATAAATGCCTTGTGACACAATAACGCATTGCAGTAATATTGATACTTTTCCCCTTTTAGGGTGAAGTTCCGAAAAATTCCTATCTTAATATATGATATCACCAAAGCGGAGATCTTTATCTTTAAAATGATGCTTTATTAAACAATTTCAGACAGGTATCAGGGAGATACAAACACAAAAAACAGCATTCTAGAAATACTGATATTTTTGCCCTTTTAGGAAAATTCTGAAAAATTCCTTTCTTACAATATGATGTGACCAAAGTGGAGACCATAAGCTTTAAAATGACACTTCATTCATTGATTTTGGTTAAGTATGAAGGGAGATGAAGGCTTGTGACCAAAAAACACATTATAGAAATAATATATATGCTGATAGAGCAGCTGTTAATTGAGAAACAGTGATATAAGTGAACATATGCCTAAACATTGGTTTATAATTGTTTGAAGAAGGCTGTCTGTACTTTGGTAGGAGTGTTAAAGTATTTTTTTTTTTTTTTTTTTTTTAAATTATTATTCACCGATTAAGAATTATTCTCCTTCAATACTTATTAATATCTTTGTTATAGTATTGTTTGTGGTCTGTGACCAATGTATAAACAGTGATTGTTATTATTCTGTACGAAATACTCTGTGCTACATTTTGTGCACTAGTTTCAAGTTTTTATTATTATTATATTATTATTATATATATACTAGCTTCGAGCCCGTCAAAAATGACGGTTTGAATGCAATATCCTGGCAGTTCATTTTTTTAAGTTGGTTAATTATATGGAATTGTTATTACATAATGTTAATGGCCTGGATTTTGTAATGTTCTATATATTTCATTTGCAGTTCACATAGTGATACAGTAGTAACTTCTACTGAATTATTGACGATGGAAGTATAGAACCAATAAAATTGAAAACAAATTAGGAATCCCACAAAAACTTTTGCTGTCAATGTAATATCAGTTTTATTCCTGGTCCAGGCACAATTCAGCACGATAAATATGAAACTTCTTTCCCCCGTAATAAATAATACTTCTAGTAACATGGCGCTTATGAAAACAGTTTAAATGGTTTGTAAAACTCATTTCAGGGCGAATTATGCTGTAACAAAATGTGTCAGTTGCGATTCTGGTCAACTTAGCCCCAATCTACATTAACATTGCATTCGCAAATCATAGCTTTTATTACCCTCATATGAATAACGACAGGCAGCACCTATGGTGGTAGTCTTAATTTATTCTGGAAAAGATTGCATGAAAAAGCGAATATCGACCATTTTTAATTAAATCATCGTCATATGAGTACCATACTGTGGTTAGATTATCGGAGTATTTGACTATGATTTATTTAAATAAATACATTTTACTTTAATGACGGAAAGTATAATATCAAAAACGGATAACGGTCATTTATCTCGGTGATACATTTCATGATTCGTAAATATGGTGTAAACTTTTTTCGAGTTTTTAATTAACTTCATTGTTTATCATCTGCCAAAAACATTCTTAGGTTATGTTTTAACCTCGTTCTTATAACTGGTACAGATAAAATAACGCAAACATGGAATACTCTTCTCCTTGCATTAATTTTTGTATCTAGTTGTCATAAATAAACAAAAAGCAACATGTAAATTTAAACGAACATACCAACTGTAACTTAGTAACAGAGCTTAGTAACGTATGATTGCCTCGCATTAATTTTCTATCTCTGCTCGCCGCTATTTGGCTGCAAGAATATCTTTGTTGAATTGCGAATTATAAATTGAAATCATTTTTAATTATATCTTTCGTGATATGAGTACCTTATTCTGGTTAGATTATCAGAATTATTGCTTATATTTTATTTAAATAAATGAATTTTTATAATTTCGAAAACGGATAACTGTTATTTGACTGATACATTGCGCGATTACGTATGTTTCTCTTAGTTTTTAATAAACTTCATTGTGTCTTATCGTCTGCCAAAAAAATTCTTAGGTTATGGTTTAACCTAGTTTTGATAACTGATACAGTAGCGTCAATATTGAATCCCCTTCTCCTTACATGAATTTCTGTGTCTAACTGAGAAAAAAAACGTAAATATTGAATCTTCTTCTCCTTATATAAATTTCTGCATCTAGCTGTAAATAAACGAAAAGCAAGATGGTGGTACGAATGTAATATGGTGGTTGATGATTGGCCGTTCTTTAGCCAATAGGTGAAGCAGCTATATACGACGCACGCGTTTTATGTAATAGGATATATATATATGATAAATACTTCTCACGTTAGAAACATATTTTCAGCTTATTTTAATCCCAACAAAATTTACTCCATCATCATCTAATCAAAATAAACAAATAAGTAAATAATGAATAACAAAATGGGTTTTGGAAGGGCAGACCATATGCAGATGCTAATTGAGAAAATGAAACAGTTTAGTCTGAAATTTATATATTTCAAGAAAGCTTTTGATATTGGCTAGTTGACTAAATTTGAAAAATAGGTTAACACTTTACCTTAGTATCTATCTTACTAAAAAAAAAAATATTTTTTTCAAAAATTGAACATATAAGTTATGTATTTAGCATTAATTTTTTTTTTTAATTTACCACGAAAACGCTCATGGCGACTTGAATGACGTCAACCCACTCAAAACAAAACAAAGCAGTTGTTTATGCATATGGCAGGTGTCAAGTGTTCTTTAATTAAAATGAATTCCTCGTTTCATAAGTGTAGTACCCCAGTGTAAAAGCCCAACAACAAAAACGCCAAACAAGTTACTTATATATGTTCCAAACAATGAAAAGATACGGGAAAAGTGGTTAAAACTTGCAAGACGGGAGGATGCTCATAATTTATCTGCGGATTCAAGAATCTATTTTTGTGAAGATCATTTTGATGTAAGTGTTTGTTCACAATATAGTTCTAAATCTAAAGCAAAACTGTTGAATTTTGCAGAACCACTACTTTTCAAGTACTGACAACATAATAAGGTATGAGTTGAGGTTGTTTTGGTTTTATGATTTATAATCTTTCTTTACTGTTACATTTAATATAATGAACACACTCTGGCAGCACTACCATTACCATGGTGCCACAATCTGATGATAGATTATTACAAAGCTTGATGAAACTAATCGAAAATAAAGATTTTTTTTTTTAATATATTTCTCATGGTTCTCAAGATATCATAACATCATAGCTCAAGGCACAACCTTTGAGGCGGTGGAGGTGAAGCTGACAACAGCTCTTGAAGATATGGCCAAGTATTATGATGCTAATCACTTGAAGCCCAACCCTGGAAAAACACAGGTCTGTGCATTCCATCTGAGAAACAGAGAAGCCAGAAGGAAGTTGAACATCAACTGGAGGGGGCAACAACTACTACACTGCGATACACCTAAATATCTAGGAGTAAAGCTTGATCGATCTCACATTCAAAACCCATTGTGAGGATCTGAAACTTAAAGTATCTGCCCGGAACAACATCATCCGGAAACTTACAAGTACCTCCTGGGGAGCACATCCAAATGTGCTTCGTACATCTGCCCTGGCACTTAGTTTCTCTGCAGCAGAATACTCAGCACCAGTTTGGCAATACTCTGCACATGCTAAGCAGGTTGATATAGCATTGAATGATACTGGTCGCATTGTAACAGGTTGCCTAAAACCAACTCCTATTAGTAAAATTTACCAAATCATGGGTATAGCACCACCTGACATTCGTAGGAAAACAGCTGCAGAGAGGGAGAAGAGGAAACAAGAAACAGACCCCAGACACCCTTTGTTTGGACACGAACCTCAACCCACAAGGCTGAAGTCAAGGAAGAGCTTCGTACAATCAACTACAGCCATAACATCTTCTACTGGAGCACGCCGTCTAGAACTATGGCGAAATTCATTGCCTGAGGAACAGTGGAGGAACATCAAAGAGGCACCGGCTGCGGGATGTAATCAGCCATATGCTATATGGAAGGCTCTAAACAGATTAAGAACTGAAGTGTCCCGATGTAAATATAATATTAAAAAATGGGGGTACACTAATGACAACGATCTATGTGAATGTGGTGAGCTTCAGAACCCACAACATCTTCTGATATGCAGGAATCTCCCTGAAACCTGCAATATCGACGACCTTTACAGGGAAAACGAGAAGGCCATCAAGATTGCGGAATTCTGGTCACATTCTATATAATTGTGTTTATAGTTTAATATTAATTAATTAATGTTATTTGTTTTTTCAACTTGTTATGTCCTGGACACGAGAAATAAATAAATAACTGAAGGGTGATGTTAGGCTGATATGAAGCTTAGAGCAGACTGGCAATTGGCAGTGCCATAGCTTTAAAATTTGCAACGCCAGATTTTGAGGATATACTTTTCTAGATAAGGTGTATATAAATAAAAAAAACATACCTTAGACCTGATACAACTAAAAAAGTTACGATACAGGCAAGGCACAAATATAATAGTACCTAACAACAACTATAACCAATGATATTATTGAAGCCAAAGATAGTATCGAAGTGAAGAACGAAATCTTTTGTTATTTCGCTTAGGTCTTCCTTCTGGTTTAGCTATTTTGCACGCGCTTATTACTTCGCAAATGTAACCTTATACCAGTATCAATTGATTTACACAACATATGTCTAAGCAATAGGTTATTGTTACAAAACTGAAATAATGCAATGTAAGCTTATAATGTATAATTGTCACTTGTGTACACTTACATCGAAGTTTTAACATTGCAGAATTCCGATGAGCAAATGTCTGTTTGACGCAAAAAATCTGCCAAGTATTACTGCGTCAATTCTGGGCAAATTGCTACTGTTTGCTTTGCTAAATCCTGGTTCCACAGCGAAATACACTTGACTTTCAGCATATAATTGAGAACTACTGTATTAACGTGACAAAAGTTGCTACAAACGAATAATTTACCAAGTAACCTGTTTTGTCCCACGAAAATGTCAATAACAATTTTGGCATCTAGGGTGGTGCGACATAATGCTTTCTGACTGGCGTTAGCAGTCACGTGACTGAATGCCTGATTTTGCTGAATTTATTTTCTAAAAATAATAACAACCTTATTTTTATAACAAATAATTTTTTTCTTGTCATCTCCTTAACATGATTAATCATTAAAAACTGCTATGTGTCAGATTTATTTTTAGTGGACACAAGCCTATTTATAGAAAAAAAACTTTGACAAATTTTCACAGCCACAATGTGATTGCAGTCATAACTGGACAACAGTTTCGGAATTGAAACCCACTAACCCAAGAGTGAGACAAGGATGGTGTACTTCACCATTTCTATTCAGCATATACACAAAATCAATATAGCTCAAGATCCCAGAGCCCCAGACCTATGTCATTTTAGCAAAGCTGAAATTTTGAGGACGAGTAGAGTAGTATGTAGTTAAGAACGTATGCTTACTCGCCAGCATGGAAGCGGGGCCCTTTCAGAGGTAAGGAGTACAAAAGGGCCCAAAAAATCTTGCTAACCTATGTTATAGTATGAAAGCTGGTTTTTATATATGTTTTC